>LR749850.1:548884-692311 GCA_902729485.2 Mus minutoides
GGTTTATCCCCAACCCAGCAAAAAATCAGGTGTTATAGAATATGTGGGAAATCCCACAAGAGAGGAGGCTGGAGGATCACAAGTTCAGTCTCCTCAGCTGGGTAGCATGAAAGCGAGTCTAAGACACGTGAGACTGCCTCAAGTAAATAAAAGGCCCGTATTGTGGCCTAAAATGTATTGAAGGAGGTTTTGTGGCCGACAGAGAAGAGCAGGAATGTCACAGTCCTCTGTGGATGGTTGTAAGTCCTCTTGACTTGTGGTAGTTTCCCTCTGAAGTGTCGTTGTCAATTTTGTGCACCTGTGTATAGATGATCTGTCTGTTAATTCCTATGGGGCGTTCAACTCTCCCATTGCTAATGTCTCTGCCCCTGATCTCTGTCAGGTTTGTAACATTGGACCCTAACTCCTCCTCCAGTGTTAATGAGCATGTTTTGAGGATTGCGACCTGGCCTTGGTACCCCTGCCTTGGTGGACGGCCTTCTGACTTTGAATGCAGGAGCTTTCCCTTTCCTCGTGACTACGTGACTACGTCTGGCTGCGGTTTGACTGTGTCAGATGGGAGTCAAACTGCTGCCTCTTGCTCTCGCATCACGTTTCCCAGAGTGCCCTCTTCCCTTGCAGTCTGTGTTGGGTCTTTGCTGCTCAGATGTCTTTGTTGCTGACAGCAAACAGTTGGGTCTTGTATTTTAATTCAGCCTGCTGATCTGTCTTTCAGGATCATTTGCATTCTTAGAGGTTATTGTGTGTCACTTGAGCTGGTTTTCTGCTGTCCTAATCTCCCTTCCTTGGTCATTGGAAGGATTTGCTGAGTTGCTGAACAGGATGTGTTTCTTAATCTCCTCTTATTCATCTGTCCCTCTTAGGAGGCGTTTCCTCTCTGGCAGGATTCTGGTTGGTTCTCTACACATATACACACATACACACACACACACACACACACACACAGACACACACACCCCGCCCACCACCTCCACCCCACCCCCACCTGTGCATGGCATTCCTTCTAAGTGTCTTCTGTGGCACTGGGTTGGTGGCCCCAAGTTGCTTTAAGTTGTACTCTCTAACCTTAGTTTTCTATCATTTTTGAAAGCATCTGTGTTGAATGTAGGCCCTGGTATTTATTCACAAGGCTGCAAGTGTGTCAGTCCCCATGGTCCTGGCTGTGGGAGCTCATGCTGAGAGGCCTGGTATAATGGTGCTGAGTCCTTCATAAGCAGGAGCTTAGAATCCCCTCTCATCGCCTCCAGGCATTTGCATTGATATTTGTAACAATGTAGGGCTTCTCAACTGCTTCTGTATTCAGGTAATGAAAGCATAACACAGTGAACTAGGAAATGTTTCTTCCTAAGTCTTTTTTTTTTAGGGGGGAGGGGATTGGGGAAGAGGGTGTTGGAAAAGTTTAAGAAAAGTTCAGAGAGAGAGAGAGAGAGAGAGAGAGTGAGTGTGTGTGTGTGTGTTACGTCCAGAGATTTTGTTAAACTTGGGGGGGGGGGTTGATTCTGTCTCCTCACAAATTATACATACTGAGGAAAGATCATTTCAAATTTGGCATTTGGCATTTTCCTAACGTATACTAGGGTTAACACAGTGATCTTTGTGGCATAAGTTTTTGTACCTCTTTCTTAGCCAGTCACCATATGTTAAGTATTCATTCTGAACCGGTTTCTGAGAGGATGGGCCTGAGTAGGAACGGGGCAAGGCGGTGAAGAGCTCCAGGAGCTTTCTGTACTGAACGGGGCAAGGCGGTGAAGAGCTCCAGGCACTTTCTGTACTGACGGTGCTTTAGTGGCACATGTGTCGCTGCTCCAGCCTGAGCTACTTGTGGGAAGGTCCTAACTGGACTGCACGCACGATGCCAATCCCCATCAGCCTGTGGGACCCCTCCTTTCCTTCCTTCACATCGGATGTGTTTGTTGTAAAGCCACCTCTCAGAAACGCTCCAGCCATGCCTCTAAAAGCAAAATGCTGCGTTAGCACCCAGCCTGGCAGCTCCTGAAGCCATCTGTGAGGTTCTCCCTTACTGGTGTGACTGACATCATCGTAGAGCCTCTATCCCAAGTATCTTCCATTTCCAGGCACGGTCCACAACTTAGGAGCATGCCCCTCCTGCCCTGCCCTGCCCTTATCGCTGGGTTTTTGCTTACAGAAACATCTTTGCCCACTTAGAGATTAAGCATTTTCCTGCTCCCTATGTGTCTTAGTCAGGGTTTCTATTCCTGCACAAACACACAACCAAGAAGCAAGTTGGGGAGGAAAGGGTTTATTTGGCTTACACTTCCACATTGCTGTTCATCACCAAAGGAAGTCAGGACTGGAACTCAAGCAGGTCAGAAGGCAGGAGCTGATGCAGAAGCCATGGAGGGATGTTCTTTACTGGCTTGCTTCCCCTGGCTTGCTCAGCCTGCTCTCTTATAAAACCAAGACTCCCAGCCCAGAGATGGTCCCATCCAAAAGGGGCCTTTCCCCCTTGATTGCTAATTGAGAAAATGCCTTTTAGCTGGATCTCATGGAGGCATTTCCCCAACTGAAGCTCCTTTCTCTGTGATAACTCCAGCTGTGTCAAGTTGACACAAAACTAGCCAGTCCACTATGTAAGCCAGTCATGCGGCTTATCGTTTAAGCCCTTCTGGTGACTGGGCGTGGTCCTTCTGAGCACCCTCTGAGTCTCTTTGCTGTTCTAGGGGGCTCTTTGTCCTTGTACTGAGAGTTCCTGAGTGGTCAGGGTTTTTCTCTGCACGGAGCCTTTGATGTCCGTCTCTACCCACATGGGCAGCCTCCATCCTGCCTCCACGGAACGTCGCCTCCCCTGAACCCCCATCTCTGATTCATTGGACTCACAGAGCATCGCTCTCTGCCTAGACTTCAAAGATTTGGGGGAAGATTTTGAAGTCAAGAGAAATATAAATATTAATAAGGCGTGGTAAGCCCACACTCCGGAAGGGAGAGAGATACACAAACAACCATGCAAAAGCATCAGCTGGGGAGCCAGAGAGAAGCAAGAGATAAGACTGGGGTTAAAAGGAAACAGCCTCAAAGTTCCAGTGTGGGAACTAGCAGTTCTTAAAGTCTGATGGGTTCAAGAGTCTACCCCAGGGAATTAGTGTTGAATAGAGAGGCCTGCTAACTGGTTGGCATAGAAACCAAATAAACAAAATTAAGTCCTGTGCTAAATGAGGTTTAAATCAGCTTTGACTCTGAGGTCTATAAACCTAGTGGCACAGGCGTAGGAGTCACCCTACTGATCTTGCTTCTGTCTTCCGCTCGGCTTCGTTTTCCCAGGGGGTGGGCTTTGGTATTGGAAGCTTCCTATGAAATTATGTGCTCTGTCTGAGAGTCAGAGAGCATTAACTTGGCTATTTTGTAGCTGAACAGGCTAAACGCCCTTCCTCTTGCCATCCCTTAAAAAAATAATACTGACCAGATAGAAGGTAACTACCGCTCAGTATCTCAAACATTTTGTTTGCACGTGACTAAAATATACATTTTAAAACTCCATCTACACACATTACTCAAATGCTTTCTGCATGCCAGGGACCAAATATTTGGTTCTGAGTGTACAGATCTCCAACCAGGATTATGTTCTGTCTTCATCAGGATCTACTGACATCTTCCAAGCACAAATGTGATCTCTAATAAGAGATAAGGTTTTTCCCCTCTCTTGGCCCTTCAACATATAGTACTGAAGCAATCTCACCAGAGGAGGACGATGGAGGACATACCCCATTCCCCAGAATACTATTCCACATGGGATGCTCAGGATTGCAGGAGGACAGCGTTTTTGGCCATTTTACCAAAACTGCTTTTCATCTTTGTCAGTTTCGTGGAAGTTTTTTTCACATTTTCACGCACGTATTTCCAGGGAGTGTGCGTGCATTAGGGAGATGTTCTGTAACTGACTTGACACACAGCCTTTTGGCAGCTCCAGAGAGAGATCAGACATCATCAACCACTTCAATACATTTTCTAAACTGTGAAAAAAAAATTCATAGGGATGAACAGTCGGCCACATCTTATATTTCCATCCTCAAGGGTTGATATGTGTAGGCTTCTATGACTGTGTTCTTGGTGGCTTTATCAACGTGTAAAGTTGGACAAAAGTTAATTGAGTTACACATTCACAAAACTTTGCTCCTTCATCTAAAAAGCATTTCTCCAGATAGTTGACACAGAGTCACCCAGAGCCAGTTATGTGGCAGTTATGTGTGCATGTGCAGTTATGTGGCAGTTATGTGTGCATGTGCAGTTATGTGGCAGTTATGTGTGCATGTGCAGTTATGTGGCAGTTATGTGTGCATGTGCTGTGACTTACAAGTATCTTTACTGTGGCGGTAGGATAGCTCAGTAGTAGAATGCGTGTTTATCCGGCATGCATGAGACCCGGGTCCAGTCCCCAGTACAGACAAAGATGAAGAAACCAAGGTGCCTTAGTCAGTCAGTGTTTCTATTTCTGCCCAAAACATCAGGACCAAGAAGGAAGTTGGAGAGGAAAGGGTTTATTCAGCTTACACTTCCACACTGCTGTTCATCACCAAAGGAAGTCAGGACAGGAACTCACACAGGGTAGGCTAGAGGCAGGAGCTGATGTAAAAGCCATGGGGAGAAAGATGCTGCTTACTGGCTTGCTTCCACTGGCTTGCTCAGCTTGCTTTCTTATAGAACCCAGGACCACCAGCTCAGAGATGGCACCTCCCACAATGGGCAGGGCCCTCCCCCACTAATCACTAATTGATCCACTCACAGCTGGATCTCATGGAGGCACTTCCTCACCTGAGGCCCCTTCCTTTCTGATAACTCCAGCTTGTGTCGAGTTGACACACAAGCCAGCAAGTACATAAGGGAAGGGGCAGGGAAGGGGGATGCCACGTGAAAGAAATCTTCAGGGGCTCTTACAGCATAGCTTTCAAACTGGGCCTCTAATCAGTTTAAAAGGCCAGCATATGGTATTGATTTGACTGTATTTTACCAAATGGAATTATAAGTTTATCAACACAGCAGAATCATGGAGCAGCAAATGCACCTGTTAAGATCAATGCTGTGGCTGGACATGGCAGCATAGGCCTTTAGTCCCAGCACTCGGGAGGCAGAGGCAGGCAGAGCTCTAGAGAGTTCAAGGCCAGCCTGGTCTACAGATAGAGTTCCAGGATATCCATTGCTCTTACACAGAGAAACCCTGTCTCAAAAACAAACAGGGAGCTGGAATAAAATAAATAAATCTGTGGGCCAGAACAAGCGGAGCTGGAGAGAGCAGAGGTTCAGTTCTTAACAACCACATGATGGCAGGCGGATTTCTGAGTTCAAGGCCAGCCTGGTCTACAAGGTGAGTTCCAGGACAGCCAGGGCTACACAGAGAAACCCTGTTTCAAAAAAACAAACAAACAAACAAACAAACAAAAGATCAATGCTGGGCTGTGACTTCCGTGGGTTACATCAGGACTAGCCCTCCCATTCATTGACCATGTTTTTGTTTTTGTTTTTTTCAAAGGTTTATTTATTATTATATATAAGTATACTGTAGCTGCCTTCAGACTCACCAGAAGTGGGCATCAGATCTCATTACAGATGGTTGTGAGCCACCATGTGGTTTCAGGGATTTGAACTCAGGACCTCTGAAAGAGCAGTCAGTGCTCTTAACCGCTGAGCCATCTCTCCAGCCAGACCATGCATGCTTTTATAGCATGATTCCTGACAGCTCATGGACTGTGGTGAGCAGATATGCCAGGGCTCCTGAAGGTGGCAGCAGCTTGGCTAGGAGGATAAGCTTGTCTAACACCATCTAACTCAGTCCTGCTGCAAAATTAATGAGCCAAGCAACTAGTGGCTAACGGGTTAGCCAAGTTAACCAGTGGCTAACTGGTCAGTTGTGCTCACAGTAAAAGAGCCCCTTATCAAAGGGAGTGATTGTTTGACTGATCCACGGAAGAAAAGGAAGTCATTGTCCACTTCCGAGTTATCAACACGAAAACCCAGCAGTCGCTGAGAAGAAGTGGGGAAATGGTTTACTCTGGAGCCAAAGATGAAGGACCGTGGCCCAGAGCTGCGGGCGGCTGCCCCTTACCTGAGTACTGGGTCCCAATGTCCAAAAAGTTTCCCGGAGTTTGTAGTGAGCAAAGCAAAGAAAGCCGTAACTCAGGCGCTTGTCACACGCAAGATGGAAACAGGAGACCTCTCTTATTGGCCTCATGACTTCCCAACCATACTTCCAGCCTTTGGGAGGGTGGAACCTAGGCTTACCTAGTCGTCACAAAGATGTTGGGTCACACACGCAGGGGACAAAACCTGGTTATTCAGAGGTTAAGTTAACCCAAGATAATTTAGCTTTAGACCAGACACACTGCAGTCTCCACTTTAAAAAAAAAGTTTTTTAAAAAGATGTATTTATGGGCTGGTGAGATGGCTCAGTGGGTAAGAGCACCTGACTGCTCTTCCGAAGGTGATAAGTTCAAATCCCAGCATCCACATGGTGGCTCACAACCATCCGTAATGAGATCTGGCGCCCTCTTCTGGAGTGTCTGAAGACAGCTACAGTGTACTTACATATAATAAATAAAATAAATCTTTAAAAAAAAAAGATGTATTTATTTTATGTATGATGTTATTTATGCCTTTGTGCGTGTCTATGCACCATGCGCATGTGTAGTACTGGCAGTGGCCACCAGAGGGCCCAGTGAGCCACCATGTGTGCGCTAGGAACCAAATCTGGGTATAAAGCAAGAGCAAGCAAAGTACTATTAACCACGGAGCCATCTCTTCGTGAGACGCTGCCGCCTTGTCTCTCGCTTATCCGCTATCCCCAACGTTTTCCTTCGCTGAGCTCCTGTTGGTTCAGCCTGCTGGCCTTACCTCACCGTTTCCACTACTATTCTTCACCGCGTTGCTTTTCCGATCGTAAATTTTGCATCTTATAACTTTATTTTTTTCTTTTTCTAACATATATATATATATATATATATATATATATATATATATATATATGTGTGTGTGTGTGTGTGTGTGTGTGTGTGTGTGTGTGTGTGTGTTCTTACTAGGTAGCTAGCACCAGGAACACCACCTCGGTTTTGCTCTATTTTAGAGGAAATTAGGAAACAAGCGTTGATTACAGTTTGGCCAAACTTTTGCTCCTGTTTTGCTTTTCCTTGTATCTTACACATCTGAGTGTTTTGCCTACTACACATAAGTGCACCACGTTCATGCCCGGTGCCCACAAAGGTTAGGAGAGGGCATCAGATCACCTGGAACTGGAGTTACAGATGGTTGTGAGCCGCCCAGTGCATGCTGGGAACTGACCCCAGGGCCTCTGTAACAACAGGAGGCGCTTTTTAACCGTTGAGCCATCTCTCCAACCCCCGACTTATTCTTAACACATCTAGAAATCCTGTCAGCATTCCCATTTCTATCAGCAAGCATGGTCTACAAAATCTGACTTTAAAAGAAATCATTCTTTTTTTTTTTTTGTAATGGGGAATATGACTGAATTTCGTAATGTCTGATTGCACAAAAATATGAATATTTTCTACTTGGTACTTTCTAAGAACTTCGGTTTAAAATAGGAGAAGAAAGTATCTTTTCCTCCTACAGTTGTAAGTTGTTGGCTGAGGCCCTCAGAGCAAAAGACAGATGAAGAAAAGGGAGCCCACACAGTTACTAATAGTATTGTGCTGCCATGGGAGCCTTCATAAGGACTGGAAGAAATAGTTAAACTATTATTTTTCTGCTCCGTGGGATGCAAAGTGATATGCCCTGAACTGTGGTCCCGCAAAGGGGACTCAAGGCCAGGAACAGTGGGCAAGAGGGGCCAGGAGACATGGTCTGTGCTCACCCACCCTACCACTGCTTACAGCTACCCCTGCCCCACCACCAGCTACACCTCCCCCTGCCCCACCACTGCCTATCCAGTTTTCTACCCCACCACTGCCTACCCTGCCCTCCATCTTCCGTCACAGGGAGGGTGACTTACACCATGGTCTTAGGTAGTGCTTCCCTAGGAGAGTCCTTCCTCACAAGTCTCCAGTTTCACACATGCCCATGCTGAGGCACTGTGTCATGGGTGGAGTGTCCCAAACCGCACTGCTTCGCCTCACTGCTGTCTAAGGCCTGTTTACCCAGGGTGCTAACTTGGCTTTCACTGAATCTCCATAGTTCCAAATAAAATACACTCATGCCGGGCGTGGTGGTGCACGCCTTTAATTCCCAACACTCGGGAGACTGTAGTGGGGCAGCCTGAGTTCGAGGCCAGCCTGGTCTACAAAGTGAGTTCCAGGACAGCCAGGGCTATACAGAGAAACCCTGTCTCGAAAAAAAAAAACCCAAAACAAAAGAATACACTAAATGATGTTCTCTTTATATTTCAGAGTACTTTATATATTTAGCTTCTGTGTTTTCTAATACACCCAAGGTAGCAGCCAGTATATGTTTTACATACTGTCTTAGGCATTTTGAGACAGGGTATACAGCTGACTGTAGACCTCAGGTTAGTCAATGGTTGTGAGCCCCCATGTGGTTGCTGGGACTTGAACGCAGGACCTCTGGAAGAGCAGCCTGTGCTCTTAACCTCTGAGCCATCTCTCCAGCCCAGCTTAGGTTTAGTCTTAAGTTCGTGCTTTCTCCTGCTTCAGCCTCCTGATTACAGCTGTGCACCACCACACTCTTCGAGTGTCCTTTGTTATATCACGCTCTTCACTGACTGCACCTGTTTTTAAATTAAATTATGTTTTATATGGTATCAGTACTCATCGCTGCTTTCTTTTTGCGATACTCTTTTGTTTTTCTTAACCTTTAAAAAAATCACTTTTATATACTAAAATAATAATAATAAGTCACATATTGATGGCTTTTGCTACTTAACGCAGTATGTCAGTCTCTGTTTCCCAACAGAAAGACCTAGCCTACTGCATAACAGGGATGTTATTCTATCCCATCAGACACATTTGCTCTTACTTTGTGTCTCTTTGTTTAGCTTTCCCGCTGGGTTGAGCTACATCCTCTTTGCCTTGTCAGCTAGGAATGCTGTTCCTAGCTGACCAAACCCTCCACTCCACTGACAGCCACAGATGGTTCTCTTCCCACAGTACCTTCTGGACCACAATGTTAGTCCATTTTCTCTTTTTGTTTTGTTTTGTTTTGTTTTTTTCTTGCTATAACAAAAGATGTAAATCTATGGGGTTTTTTTTTGTTTTGTTTTTGTTTTTTTGTTTTGTTTTGTTTTGGTTTGGTTTTTGGTTTTTCGAGACAGGGTTTCTCTGTGTAGCCCTGGCTGTCCTGGAACTCACTTTGTAGACCAGGCTGGCCTCGAACTCAGAAATCCACCTGCCTCTGCCTCCCGAGTGCTGGGATTAAAGGTGTGCGCCACCACGCCCGGCAAATCTATGTGTTTTATAAAGAAAATAATTTTCTGGAACTGGAAACATAGCCCAGTGGTTAAGCTGATCTTGCAAAAGACACAAGTTCTGTTTCCAGTATCCGTGTTAAAGGCCTCACAGTTACTTGTAACTCAGCTCTAGAGGAATTCAGTGCCCTCTTCTGTACTCTCTGGGCACTGTACACATGTGGTGCACACGCGCACACACGCACAGTAATGAAAGAGAGTTTAGTTTATTTAGTTTACAGGCTGAATTTAAAGGTTGGGCAGGTTCCTTGAGGTCATCGACCATTAACTTCATCTGTGCAAGTAATCAACATAAATAAGTTATGATTTGTCAGAAACTGATGCTTGATGAGCCTCCAAATGACAGCCATTGTTGCTTGTAACACACATACATGCATACATACATACATACGAGAGTGTGTGTTTGTATAGAATACTATGGCACTTGGGTTTTTTTGTTGTTTATATTTTTGTGAATAAAAAAATATATGTTTGTGTGCTATGCAAGCATGAGTATTATGTATGTTCCTATGTGTATAACATACATGTATACATGTATGTTTGTGTGTTGTGAAGGCATGAGTACAAGTGTGTATAGCACCCTTCATATACATGTGTGTGTACACGTATGTGTGGGGACCAGAAGTTGACACCCAGTGTCTTCCTTGATCTCTCTCCACTTTATCTACTGAGGCCTGATCTCTCCTCTGAACTAAGAGCTTGCCAGTTCAGATGGTTCAGCTACCCAGTTTGTCCCAGGGGATCCTCTGTCTCTGCCTCTGGGATTACACACTGGGATTACAAGTGGACCACCACATAGGACAGACTTTTACGTGGGTTTTAGGCATCTTGCCCCTTACTTTCATGCTTGGCAAGTGTTTTATCCATTGAATCATCTCACTAACCCATTATAATGATTTTTTAAACACCCGTGTAGAAGCCAAGCACGATGTATACTTGTAATCCAACACTCTCTGAATTGGAGGCAGGAGAATCACTTTAAAGTCTTCTTTGTCTATATGGTAAATTCAAAGCCAGCCCGGGCTACATAAGACCTTGAGAAAAAAAGGACACACAGACACATACAGACATAGACTTTGACACAGACACACACACATGTACACACACAGACACATATACATGCAGTTTTAACGTCCAGTCTATCCTTAAAAGCTCTCTGAAATCCATCCTCAAATTTCTCTCATTGTATCCTTTTAGTATATGGAAATTGAATTGTGTGGTAGAAAACTGAATTTCTGGCTGAGTAAAATATTTGTAGTAAAGGAATGATATTAGTTTTATATTAGAAATATAGACAGAATTTTTTTATATCATCTTATCCTAGACACATTATATCCAGGCAATAAAAACAAGTTCTCTCTTGAGCTCTCATGTTTATTCAAGTTAGAAAATCAGTATCAATTTGTACAGCGTTTTCCTATTCCTGAGTTAAATTTATTCAAGGCTTCTTTCCAAAGGAGCCAAACCTTATCATCAATTTTATTACATTATCACCTCGACTATTATCATGATTTTTTAAAAAGTCACATCACAGGAATTTCTAAAATATTTTTGTCGTATTGGTCGGGTTCCCTGTGCTATTTTAACACATATAAATTAGAATGATTAGTCCTGGTGATGTGGGTTATTAGTAGAGAACTTCCCTGGTGTATATTAGGCTCTGAGAGTCTAACCATAAACTCTGCAAAAAATAAACAAGAAAAAAAATCAATTTTTTTTGCTCTGCATCAACTTCCTCAAGCTCTCTTTCTGTTGGGTGCCTTGGTGGCCTCCCTTGGCTTTTCTCTAAAATGTGTCCGGCTCTTTGTGAACAGTACTCACCCACTGTGCTGGGGAACTCAAGTCTGTTCCTTCTAATATGAAAAAATCCTATTCTGGAATTTAGAAACATACTGTAAGACTCTGGCGAGCCTTAGCTGACTGGGGATCCCCTGAGTGAACCACATGGAGCTGAGATCGATGCAAAAAGCAAGAGGAATTTATTGTTCCAGTGCGCTGGGGTCGTCCCAGACCCCCAGCACGAGTTCGGCGATTTTTTTACAAGGTTTCCAGGGGCAGAACAGAGCATAAGCAACTAGGCACAATATGATTGGTGGAACAGTGCACCCTTTAAACTGATTGATCTTTAGGGAATGAGGTGACAAGGACTTCCCAAGTTAGAAGGTGAGCAACCGTCAGCCCTGTGGAATGTGTCCCCACCTGCAGGTCGGTTCCCGCCCAGTGGTCTGAGAAATGCTAATTAGCCTCTCCCTTCCGGAGGGGCGAGTATTTCATGACCTTCCCAGAGCTCCAGAGCTGACCTTTTCACCTTCTCATCACTTGCTTGTTCCTCCCAGTATTGGTGTAGATCCTTATCTGTGTTTCTTTCAATATTAACTAACTTAGATTCTTCATTTACAAAGTGACTTGAGGCCGGGCAGTGGTGACGCACACCTTTAATCCCAGCACTCGGGAGGCAGAGGCAGGTGGATTTCTGAGTTCGAGGCCAGCCTGGTCTACAAAGCGAGTTCCAGGACAGCCAACGAAAAAGTGACTTGGGGCTGGGACAACGGCTCAGTGGCTTGGAGCACTTCCAGAGAACCCGAGTTCAGTGTCCAGCACCCACATCAGGTGGATCCAGTCTATGTAGGCACTTACCACACACACACACACACACACACACACACACACACACACACACACACACACACACGTGTACACACACACACACTTAAAGTGGCTGGATTTCCGGCCAGCTAAGAGGAAAACGTGAGGGAATGTGATGTGGTGGTGGACAGGAAACGTGTGCTCATCTCAATTCCTTCCTCGGTCCCAGCTTACTGTACCTGATCCCTGTGTCTCGCTGAGCACTTGAGGTGCTAAATGTTTCTTTGAGTCTAGAATTTGGCCTTGGGCTGTGGATCCTGACACAGATTTCCTGGGTGATGGGAGCACCTCTGTTCTCATGAGGCAACGCTTGGTGGGCTCCCTGTTGGGACTGGTCACCAGAAAGACCACAGCTAACTCTACCCCGTCTCCTGTGTGGGAGAAGGAGCAGGAACTGACATAATCATCATGTGTGCATGACGAAGCCTCCGTCAAAGTCTCCGAACTTACAATACATCTTGCTGTCTGACCCACTTGGCTTCCTGTTGTGATAAACACCATAACCAAAAGAAACTTGGGGAGAAAGGGGTCACAGTCCATCACCAAGGGAAGTCAGGGTAGGACATACAGGCCAGTCTGGTGGAGACATTTTCCTAATTGAGGGTCCCGCTTCCCTGATGGTTCTAGCTGTGTCAAGCTGACAGAAAACTAACCAACACCGCGCTGTCTGTCGCTAAACACATGAAAGCGTTTGAGGGCAGCTGTCCAGAAAAAAGATGGAAGGCCCATGCCCCACCCCCATAGCTTGTTATGTGCCTCTCATTGCCGCCTTTCATTCATAATCTTTAAAAGATCCTTTGTAGCAGGCTGGAGAGAGGGCTTAGCAGTTAAGAACACTGGCTGCTCTTCCAGAGGACCAGAGTTTAATTCCTCACAGATCTGACACTTCCTTCTGCATGCACATATCCACACACATATACATGTAATTAAAAAGTTCTAAAAAAATCCTTTGTAATAAGCTGGCAACCACGGGCTGGTGAGATGATTCAGCAGATATGACTCAGCAAGTAAAGACTCTTTCTGACAATCGAGTTCAATCCTCAAGACACATTGAGACAGAACTGACAACGAAAGTGATCCTCTGACCTCCACACATGCACTGTGATACATGCACACACATCAACAGGTGCACACACACACACAAAATGTAGAAAACAATACATCTGCCGCTGAAGGCAGACTCTTTTCCTGAGTCCCGAGAGCCTCTCTAGGAAACTATTGAGCCCAAGTACAAAGTTGTGGGAACCTCGGAGTTATAGCCAAGTTAGACAGAAGCTGTGGGCAACCTGAGACCCCTCTTGTGATTGACAAGTAGCCCCGACACACCTCCCCATGTCAGAATTAAGTTGGAGACCAGCCACCTGGTGTTGGGAAACTCACACATCTGTTCACAGAAGCGTGAGAGCAAGAAGCACGGGAGGAAAAACAGATCTCTTTGTTCCCTAAGCAAGAACCAAACACTCTCCCATGGGATCTGCAAGCAGAAAAATGGTGGCTGGGTCGAGAAAGAAGGGAAGGTAGCTATCCCTTTGGTGTAGCCTGAACAGGTGGAGATACATTCAGATGCCAAAGGGGATATTGGGATGATACATGATTTGGGGTACCTAACCAACACAGTCATATAGGGTCATGGGAGGAAATGCTAAGGAGGGCTGACTAGCCACAGGCATGGGTCGGCAGGCAGAGCCCACCTGGATAACAGATGCACTGAAGGACTGACAGACAGTTCCCACAATGGGTGTGGGGTCTGATTAATGTATTTCCATTTATTTATTTATTTATTCATTCATTCATTCATTCATTTATTTTTATTTAGCTTTCTGGTGATGTGAAGGTGACACAAATTCAGTATAAACCAAACTCTCCCTCTCGAAGGTTAGTGATAGGAGGTGTACTCACTCCTGTTTGGAGATGGGGAAAACAAGCGACAGCTACATCTTTCTACAGGTGGCTTCAGGGGGGTATAAGAACTGATGCATAATAGTGTAGTCAGTACCCTAGTGTGCTAAGTAGGTGTTGACTGGTGTGATCACTGCAGTACCCTAATGTACTAGGTAGGTATTGGCTGGTGTGTTCACTTCAGTACCCTAGTATACTAGCTAGGTGTGGTTGGTTGGCCTGTGTGTTGGGTGCAGTAGGTTACTATGCTCAGTATGGCTGGCTGGTGTGTGGGATGCAGTATACTAATGTGCAGGCTGTGCCTGGTCAGTATTGGAAGCAGCGCACTAGTGTACTAGGTAGGCACTAGTAGGTACAACTGGTGTAGGATGCTAGGAGCCTTCTCCCTTCAGTTCACCGTGGTGTCACCTGGATGTAGTCCCTTTTGTAAGCGCATTCATCCTTATTGTGAGGACCGGGCAGGAGGGGATCTGTTTCTTCTCGGAGAAAATAGGAGGATGGATGTCTGAACTAAGGCCTGCCCCTGTTACTCTCGCACCTAACCTTAGGTACCCGTGGATGCACATGCAGCCTTCTGCTTCATGAATGAGACAAGGAACAGAGCTGGAGGGGAGGGCAGGCAAGAAGTGTGGCACTGTACCTAACTGATGTTTTAGCCCAGCCCCAGGGAAGGTTAGGAGGGAGAAAGAAAGATGAATTGAATGTTTTCAAAATAATAGCGGAGGCTCTGGCCAGGGAATAATGCTGACAGTGCTGTACTGGCTGGTTTTGTGTGTCAACTTGACACAGCTGCAGTTATCACAGAAAGGAGCTTCAGTTGGGGAAATGCCTCCATGAGATCCAGCTGTGGGGCATTTTCTCAATTAGTGATCAAGCGGGGGGAAGGCCCCTTGTGGGTGGGACCATCTCTGGGCTGGTAGTCCTGGGTTCTATAAGAAGCAAGCTGAGCAAGCCAGTAAAGAATATCCCTCCATGGCCTCTGCATCAGCTCCTGCTTCCTGACTTGCTTGAGTTCCAGTCCTGACTTCCTTTGGTGATGAACAGCAATGTGAAAGTGTAAGCTGAATAAACCCTTTCCTCCCCAGCTTGCTTCTTGGTCATGATGTTTTGTGCAGGAATAGAAACCCTGACTAAGACAGGTTACTTTCATGACCTCAAGATCTTAGGATGGAGTGAAGGCCAGCTGGACTGGAAAAGGCTCTAGAAAAGATCCCAGTTTCTTGATGGCGCACATGACCAGGGAACTGGGAAAGGGCCTTGTTCTGCCCAGAATCTGTGGTACCTGCACTGGCCTCCGCATAAATGTTTAGTGGTCGGGGAGCCCCTAAATCCCTACTTAAGAAGACGGGGTACTGTCAGTGGAGATGCCAGCCGACAGCAGCAGGCTTACATTGTCAAACTAGAATGGCCACAGTTAGAGGGTTTAGAAAGCTAAAGGAACAAAGGCCATAAAAAGGCGAAAGTGCCCTCAAACCCCAAGGGACAGAGCAGCATCGTGTCTGCGCCAGCTCTCTAAACGCGGGTGACAGAAGAGCATGTTTACCCACTGGACATCAAGAACCCAGAAGTAACCGTGAAGTTAACTTTGAAAAGCGAAGAAATCGTTTATAATTTTTTCCTTTAGACGATACAACAGAAATGGAAGTGCCCTTATGATTGTCTCATGAAGTAGACACACACACACACACACACACACACACACACACACAGAGTATATAGAAACAAGTCTTTCTAGACTCAGCCGTACTTCCAAGGAGTTAGGTCCTGATTAATACTTTCAACTATGTTTTCTTTCTTTTTTAAAGTTTAATTTTATGTTTACTTATTCAATTTACATCCCTCCTGTACTGGCTAGTTTTTATGTCAACTTGACACAGCTGGGTTATCACAGAGAAAGGAGCTTCAGTTGGGGAAGTGCCTCCATGAGATCCAGCTGTGGGGTATTTTCTCAATTAGTGATCAAGGGGGATAGGCCCCTTGTGGGTGGGATCATCTCTGGGCTGGCAGTCTTGGGTTCTATAAGAGAGCAGGCTGAGCAAGCCAGGGGAAGCAACCCAGTAAAGAACATCCCTCCATGGCCTCTGCATCAGCTCCTGCTTCCTGACCTGCTTGAGTTCCAGTCCTGACTTCCTTGGTGATGAACAGCTGTATGGAAGTGTAAGCTGAATAAACCCAACTGCTTCTTGGTCATGATGTTTGTGCAGGAATAGAAACCCTGACTAAGACACCTCCTCTCTCCCAGTCACCCTCTCCCACAATTCTTCCCCTCTTTTCCTTCTCCTCTGACTGCCCGCCCCCCGTATTCCCCTACCCTGACACCCCACACAAGCCAGCCCAACTAGAACATATCCTACATACAGGCAACAGCTCTTGCGACAGCCCCCACTCCAGTTGTTTGGGAAGACCAAGCTGCACATCTGCTACATATGTGTGTGGAATCATCTGCTACATATGTGTGTGTGGAATCATCTGCTACATATGTGTGTGGAATCATCTGCTACATGTGTGTGTGGAATCACCTGCTACATATGTGTGTGTGGAATCATCTGCTACATATGTGTGTGTGGAATCATCTGCTACATATGTGTGTGTGGAATCATCTGCTACATATGTGTAGGGAATCCTAGGTCCAGCCCGTGTATGTTCTTCGGCTGGCCTTTCAGACTCTGAGAGCCCCAAGAGTCCAGGTTAGTTGACTCCCCTCCCCCACCTGTAGAGTTCCTATACCCTTTGGGGCCTCAGTCTTTCCACCGGTTCTTCCATAAGAGTATCCAAACTCCATCCACTGTTTGGCTGTGGGTGTCTGTATCTGTCTGAGTCAGCTGCTGGGTGGATCCTCTCAGAGGACAGTTACTGATGCGTTTATAAAAAGATAAAGAGATAGGGGGTTATGTTCTATGGGGGTGTGGTGAGGTATGGAGGAAGGAGATGTTTCAGCAGGCCCATGCCGAGGCAGAGGCATCCCTTCCACCTAAGGGACCAGCCACATGAATAGAATATAGAATAGAGTATAGTATAGAATAGAATTTATTCATGGCATGGGGAGGGGAGTTAAGAGGGAAGTAGAGGCAGAGAAAGACAGAGAGAAGGAGAGACGTCCAGTATCTACCCACTGGACATCAAGAACCCAGAAGTAACCGTGAAGTTAACTTTGAAAAGCGAAGAAATCGTTTGCAATTTTTTCCTTTAGACGATACAACAGAAACGGAAGTGCCCTTATGATTGTCTCATGAAGTAGACACACACACACACCACACACACACACACACACACACACACACTCACAGGAGAGAAGTAGAGACCAGCCATGACCATGTGGAGAGAAGGGGAAGGGGAGGGGGAAAGGGAAGAGCCCAAGAGGGCAAGAGAGAAGCAAGAGTAAGAGAACAAGAGTAAGAGAGTGAGGAGGGGCAAGCAGCCTCTTTCATATTTGGTCAGGCCTACCTGCCTGTTGCCAGGTAACTGTGGGGTGGAGCTTAGACAGAATGATAACAGTCATGCTAGGCTCCTATCTGCAAGCATAACAGTATCATTAATAGTGTCAGGGACTGGTGCTTGGCCATGGGATGGGTCTCGAGTTCTGCTATGTTTTCTTGACAGGATACCACATGCATTGAAAAGAATGCTGGATCGTTGCATGCTTCCGTTCTCCTCAGTCCGGTTGACTTCTCCTCAATCTAATTTACTTCTTCTGAAGGAAAATCCTCAATTCTGTCTGTTCTAATCAAGGACAGCACATCATAACCAAACACTAAGTCCCTTCTGTCCCAGGAGACATCCTGTAACTTCTCCGTCAGAATCAGAACTGAACGCAGCAAGGCGGGCACAGAACCAGACACTAAGAATAGCCTGCTCCCACCGGGGACGCATTGATATGCTTTTGAAGTCACAAATAATTCCATTCCTCCCGATAGGACTTTTTGGAGGATTGAACCCAGTTAAAACTCCATAAATGACGGCAGCTGGGGAAAGACCAGTTGAAGTGACCAGAGTAGCTTAGGGAGCACATTGTGAGGAGACTGAGGAGGAAAGATTTCTGGGGTTCAGAGTTGCAGACCTACAGCCTGTCAGAGTGGGGAGGGCAGTTCACTTGTGGGAGTTGAGAAGGGAGTTGGGGAGGGCAAGGAGGGGCAAAGGAGAGGGGTGGGGGAGGGTAGGAAACCAAAGGGAGAGAAAGAGTAAAAAACACAGGACCAAGTTCTCAGCACCAAGGAGGTTTCTTTGCTCCGGAGAGACAAAGGGCAGGGATAAGAAGAAAAGACAGGAGATAGAGGATGAGGGGAGAGGGGGCAGGGATATTTGTCCCAGAGGAGGACAAAGGACTGCTCTGGATAGAGAGGAGACCAATGTGACCCATAGGGAAATGAGGAAATCCCATGTTAGGATGAGGCGTTACAGTGTGATTGGGCATGTGAATTAGATGGTCAAAGAAGCCTTTGGATTGCTGGGCTTCTATACATTGACAGCTGGACCTTGGTGGCTAGCATTTGAGATATAATCTAATGTTTCTTTAGCAAGGCCTTCCAGAGCCATGTTTGCCATGCCCTGGCCTGCCAGAGTCCTTCAGACAGGGCTGCAGGAGCTAGCTCTCTCTGGTGTTAATTCCCTCCAGGTGCCACAGCCATGGGATGGGGCAGCCTGCTCTCAGACTGCCCTTACCTTCCTTAGTCGGTCCTCTCTGGAAAGTGCCACCACACACAGACCCAGAAGTGTGCTTGACTTAATCCCCTAAACACTTGTGATCTGGCCAAACGGAGAAATCAGCGGTACCCACCACACCCTCCGGGCAGGAGATGCTGAAGGGATTTCATCTGTTTGTTTGAATTATTTGGAGAGGTCTTAGCGGAATCTAAGTGAGCTGCGAGGCAGGGTGGCTCCCCAGCCACAGGACCCTACAGCACTGAGGCTGTGATAGCACTACTTACAGGCTAGGGGAAGGGTGTGAGCATGTGTGTGCCCACGCGCCTATGTCCTGCCCATGCTGAAGACCGAGTCTAAAGTCTTACCACCACTACAGCCCCAGCTCTGCACCTCTTCAATAGTTTTTTCTTTTTCTTTTTTTTTTAATATTTATTTATTATATGTAAGTACACTGTAGCTGTCTCCAGACACACCATGAGAGGGCATCAGATCTCATTATGAGAAGGTTGTGAGCCATCATGTGGTTGCTGGGATCCGAACTCATGACCTTCAGAAGAGCAGTCGGCGCTCTTAACCACTGAGCCATCTCTCCAGCCTTCAGTAGTTTTTTTCTTTGTTGGTTAGTTTGCTCATCTGGTGGTGTTACATGTGTCTGTACAATGTTTGTTTTGTTTGTTTTTGCTTTTGTTATGCTTTTAGCAGGGTTTTACTGTGTAGCCCTGACTAACCTGGAGCTCAGCATGTAAGCCAGATTGGCCTGGGTCTCACAGAAATCTATCTGCCTCTGCCCCTCTGCCCCTCTGCCTCTCAAGAACTAGGATTAAAGGCGTGCTCTACCATGCTGGGCTCTGCTTTCTTTATAACCAAGTAGAAAATAGTAGCATGTTATTCCCATTTCATGACACCTTGCCCGGGGTTGGCTAGTAATCACAGAGCTGAACCTTGAGCCCCAGCTGGCTGGAGAGGCTCTTGCCTCATCACCACACACACTCTTGAGAGTAAAATATCAGCTGCTACAGACGCTTTTATGAAACATAGACATGAATAAACAAGATTTTGATACCCACCATCCCCCCCCCCAGACGGAAAATTCAAACAAGTAACCAAGACGCCAGAAGCTAATTTAGAATGGTGTGGGGGGTCTCTTTCTTTGGGGCCATGACTGAAAGGGGTGGGTTTTGCACTCAGGCCATTTGGAAAACAGGTGACACAAAGGAGACTGGTCACACAAGTAAATGATGTTAGACAACTGGAAGGTACCAGCGCCATTAGGATACGAACTTGTGGCAATTAGGGACACGTGATATAAGTACAGTTCAAATTCTCCCAAAACCTAAATGTGCTTGTCAGTCGTGGTGAAGAATACCCGAGGGAGACAGTGGGGGAGGGGGAAGAAAGATCTGTTTGGCCTCATGGTTTTAGACATTTCAGTCCATGGTTGGCAGGCATGAGGGCTGATCCTGGTTGTTACCTGGGAATAGGGAACCTACTCTGAGGACTTATCTCTGTCTGATTGACCTGTAGGTATATCTGTGGGGTGGCTTTTTATTTTTAATTTTATTGCCAGTTAACATAGGAGGACCCAGCCCATTGTGGGTGAAGGGTCCAGCCTGTTGTGGGCCCATGCCCTCCCTCACGGGCAGACCTGGGCTGCAGGAGAAAGGTACTTGAACATGAGCAGCCGAGCAAGCCAATAAACAGCTCTCCTCCATAGTCCCTGCCTTTGCTCTGCTTGCGCTCCTCCTGACCTGACTCAATAATGAAAAGAGTTCAGTCTGTGTGAGCCAACGAAACCATCTCTTCTCCAGAGATGCTGTAGGTCACGGTGCTTATCATAGCAAAGGCAGGCAAATTAGAATGTGCAGTTCAGTAGCCTGGAGCCTGAGGTGATGCAGAAGGTGGTGGTGGAGAGATGTTGGGCCACAGCATCTTACCTCATGAGGTGTAGCTAGAGGCAGAGACGGGGAAGGAGCCAGGGACTAGGCAACCCTCCAGAGGGGTCACTGGAGGTCACTGGAGGTCACTGGAGGTCACTGGAGGTCAGAGGGTCACTGGTGGTCGGTGCCTGGGTCAGATGCTCCCAGGTTCTTGGTATCTTTTTCCAGGAGTTTGAAAAGGTGTACGCACCGGAGAATGATGGTTTTATTAAGAGTGAAGAGGAAGTACAAATTTTGGATGTACTGCCCAGAGAAACAGAAGACCAGCTGAGTAAGAGAGCACCCCAGGGCGCCATTACTGTTTGGGGTGGGGTTTCCTTTCTGAGGTTCCAGAGCAGGAGGAGATTGCTAGCTGAGGGATGAAGGGAGGGTGGCTTCCCATGTTGATTTACAGGTGTGAGCAAC
Source organism: Mus minutoides (assembly GCA_902729485.2). Classification (NCBI taxonomy): domain Eukaryota; kingdom Metazoa; phylum Chordata; class Mammalia; order Rodentia; family Muridae; genus Mus; species Mus minutoides. Next base: position 569,795 of record LR749850.1, read on the forward strand.
AGAACGTTTGTTTCTCTCCCTAATTCATGTCCTGGGCCCAGGAAGATGCTTAGCATGTAAAGGTGATCACTGAACTTGATAACCTGATTTTAATCCCTGGGACCCTGTCTTAGTTAGGGTTTTACTGCTGTGAACAGACACCATGACCAAAGCAAGTCTTATAAAGGACAACATTTCATTGGGGCTGGCTTACAGGTTCAGAGGTTCAGTTCATTATCATTAAGGTAGGAGCATGGCAGCATGTAGGCAGGCATGGTGCAGGAGGAGCTGAGAGTTCTACATCTTCATCTGAAGGCTGCTAGCAAAATACTGGCTTCCAGGCAGCTAGGATGAGGGTCTTAAGCCCACACCCACAGTGACAAACCTACTCCAACAGGGCCACCCCTTCTAATAGTGCGACTCCCTGGCCCAAACATATACAAACCATCACAGACCCACAAGGTAAAAAATAAAACCGAATTCTTGAATCCTGCATATTGTCCACTGATCTCCACAAGTGCATGCATGACAGACGTTTGTCTGTCTGACAGGCAGAGCAGACATTTTCCTGAGGGAAATGGACCACCCCGTGCTTAAATGGCAGTGGGAAGATATTTTCAGAATACATTCATAAGTCAGTGCACAAAGTCCATGTTAGCCTCCTGTGGGCTCTGAGTGGCGGGAGCCACCTGAGTGCCTCCCCAGCACTGAGAGAGGGGACTCAGGTTCTCAGAGGCAGAGTTCTGGTGAGCAGCCAGCTGGAGGGAGGAGGGGATATTTTTAACATTTGTGGATTTCATGATGCAAATACCTCCCCTCCCCCCCCTCCGCCACATCAGATCTCCAGCCACCACAGTCACTTCCTGGTTATTGAACCATCTGCTCTTGCAAGCAGCTGCCAGCAGCCCAAGCCGTTCAATTGTACTGGCCCCTCAAGGTGAGCCCTGCAGATGTTCTTCTCTACACGGAATTTTGAATGTCAAGAGCTAAGAAAAAGTACATTTAAAAACTGGAGAAAAACTAATTTCTAGGATTTTCTTCCACCACCCACTCCACCCCACCCCACCTCCCTCTATAAAACAAATTGCAATCTACGGGCACCATCATTTTATAAGAGAAATGGTGTTTCAGCTGACATGGCAGCATACCTGTCATTCTAACAGGCTGGAGACTGAGGCTGGAGGACTTAGGGTTGGTGGCCAACCCATGCTACCCAGCAAGACTGTGTTGTTTGCTTTTCTTCACCATGACACTGGCTAGAATCACCTGGAAAGAGGGAACCTCAATTGAAAACATACCTCCTACAGGCTGGCCCAGAGGCACGTCTGTGGAGTCATTTTCTTGACAGGCGATTGCTTGCTGCGGGAGGGCCCACACCCTTGGGTGTTACCACCCCTGGACAGGTGGTCCTTCCTGGGTTGTGTAAGAGTGAGCCACCCAGTGACTGAGGTTCAGTCACTATCCTCACCAGGACAGACTTCCTGACGCTGCACTAGAGATAGAGATAGAGATAGAGGAGATATATTCAGAGACTGGTGGCATTTGCGTAATCTGAGGTGGAAACTTTGCAGACACGTTCCTAACCTTTAGTCTGTGAATTCAAAACAGACAAACAATTTTGTAAAACTCGTTTTTTTTTCTAAATTTTATTGTTTTTTTTTCTTTCCCCTCTGTATGCACTGAGGTTTTGCCTGCTGAGAGAGAGAGAGAGAGAGAGAGAAACTCATACTGTAGCTCAGACTGGCTGGCTTTGAACTCACAGATTTCTGTATCAGCCTCCTGCCACGCCCCTTTACATTAATGTATTTAAATGTGTTTTCCCCCATAGCTAAGGTGAGACATGAACACGATAATGAATCCAGCATGGAGGGCCCCAGACAGTGGGGAAAACATTCAGGATTCTCAAGACCTTACTCTGTAATCCAGGCTGGCTTTAAACTCAAGACAGCAGTCCTCCTGCCTCAGCCTCCTGAGGAGCTGACTAGGTTGTTTTAGGACTGAGGTGCTTGTTGGAGTTGAGGGCTTCTGAAAGGGAAATGTGCAAACAAGGGTGGAGAAAGAGCCTGGCAGAGGGGGACAAACGGGGACACTCTTGCCATCCCGGCGAGGTATAAAGCTCTGCCGTATCTCCTCTGTTCCAGGAAGACACTGGAACAGGCAGGGGGCAAAGGGGGTTGAGATGGTCAGGAAAAGAAAGTGAGAGCTCCACCCTTTGCTGTTACCTGTTCTGTCCCAGAACAGCCATGTTGCTGGTGATACAGTGTCTTCCTCAGCCCTGGACACGAGTGAGCATTGTATGTAAGGGCCAGGCTCCTCAGGCCTTGATTGAAAAATACCTTTCTAGACTCTGTTTTCATTTCTGCTGTAGATTAGGCCACTGCCAACTTAGGCCTGAACGGAGCATTAGATTCCCCGCAGCTGGAGTTGCAGGTGCTTGAGAGCCACTAACCCTGGATCCCCAACAGCTGCCGCCCTTCTTGAGGTCTCTTCAGCCCCAGAGAGGCAGCTTCCACTTCTCCTCATCACTTGCCTGTTTGTTTACAGCCCCTCCAATGTCTCTGTGTCTTGTTTTCCCCCACTGATTGGTTTTCTACCCCAGGGTCTGGAAGTCTCCCTAAGAAGTAATCTAAGCAAATGAGCAGGATCATGTTGGAAGATGGTCTGAAACTGCAATGCCTGGTTTGTGTGAGTGGCATGCACTCATCCCTTTACCTGGCCAAGTACAGCTCCACACCAGCGTTCCAGGCTTGGGAAACAGGGACAGCAGACAGCAGTGTCTCTCTTGTACCATGAATAACCCACCTGGTCCAAAGGTGCCCTGTTTAGAGAAGAGCCTGTGGCCTTGCTTAAACAAACCGCAGTGCTCTCCCAAGTTAAAAAGAAAAGTCTAACTGAGCGATCTTGAACACGCTTCTGTTTGCTCAGTTTTCAATGGTTTACTGGTCTGTAAAGACCACACAGTGTTACACAGCGGTAGAGCATCAGCTCCAGCACACCATGGGTTTATCTTTAGAGTCATTCCTTTGTGACGCTCAGTCATCGTCTCCCTTACATATTTTGGCAAACAATTCCTGACTGTGGATTAGGAGAACAAACCTTTGATGTTTTGCTCCAGCTGGGCGCTCCAGCTGGGCGCTCCGACTGCATCTAGCCCTTCAGCGCATCCTTGACTGTAAAAAGCAAAATGTTCCCAGGATATCCAGCCAGCTCCTGGGCGTTGTGTGTAGCTTTTGCTACCTCGCCTTAAACTCCAGGAGCAGGCTGTGCTACCAGCCCCACCCAGGTTCCCTCAGATCTGCGAGTGAAACACGCACGCATGCTCAAGTACACTCGCGTGTGCACGTGAACACACACACACACACACACACACACAAAACGCCTTGTTCAATTTCAGCCTGCCTTCTTGGCTCAATAGCTGGGTGCTTCTAATCTCCCATCACTAGCTTTTCTAATCTCCAGCCTGGGGAAACCGCCTATGGTTACTCCGCCCAAGATTTCACAAGGCTGCCAGGTGCGCCTTTAATTCCAGTACTTGAAAGGCAGAGACAGGCAGATTTCTGAGTCGGGACCAGCCTGGTCTACAGAGTGAATTTCAGGACAGCCAGGGCTAGACAGAGAAACCCTGTCTCGAAAAACCAAACCAAACAAACAAACAAACAAACAAACAAACAAAAAGGTTTCAAAAGGCTGATTGGCTTTTCCCCTTCTTAAGCATCATGAAAACCCTCCTCCTCTCCTGAGTCCTGTGGCCTGCCTCCAGGGACCAGAAGTCCCGCCTCCAGGGACCAGAAGTCCCGCCTCCAGGGACCAGAAGTCCTGCCTCTTTCCCTCCGCCCAGCAATTGGCCCCTTGCATCTTTATTGATAGATCAAGAACCAATTGAAGAATAGCATCAGGACCACCCTCTACACCAAGCTTCCTAGCTTCCTACTGCTGTAGGCTGAGCTACGGTTCAGGTCAGTCCCAATAGCCCACCCCAGCACATCCCTGAAACAGCATCACCCTCCTCCTTACCAAGTCTAACATCAGTTCACTGTGCTCAGGAACCTTCTTCAAGCAGGGAAGTGAATCCAGTGTCATTTTCTCAAATTTGTATTTATTAAACTCTACAGACAAAAAAAGGATAATATTTTATTCACGCATGTTCTTACTGTTTAGAAAATGGTTTTTGGATGTCATAGTTCATGTAGTTTTGAGTCGGAATTTCCATCCACGGAGTAAAAATGATCATTAGGGAATGTGGCTCAGTGATAGAGTTCTTGACTAACATACATATATGGCTTTGTCTTCAATCCCCAGTGGCAGCAAAGAATAAAAAATGAATAAATTACAAAGGAGAATTTAAACTAGTAAAGTTCAATTGTCAGGGCTGGAGAGATGACTCAGCAGTTAAGAGCACTGGCTGCTCTTCCAGAGGTCCCGAGTTCAATTCTTAGCAACTACACAGTGGCTCACAACCATCTGTAATAGGATCCAATGCCCTCTTTGAAGAGAGCAAATATATATATATATATATATATATATATATATATATATATATATATATATATATCTTTAAAAAAACAAAAACAGTTCAAGGCCAGCCTGGTCTACAGAGTGAGTTCCAGGACAGCCAGGGCTACACAGAGAAATCCTGTCTTCAAAACAAAACAAAAACAAAAACTCATCCTTGAGGCTGTCAATCCTACCATGTTCTTTTCTTGAATAATTATTGTTCCTGTGAGGCAGGGGCTAAGGGGCTTTCAACTCCATCTCCAAGGGTCAGAAGGGAACAAGTGAAAGATTATCCATCCCTGGGCCCCAGTCTCAGAGTAGGTACAGACCCACCCCAATCCTGTCCATTCTGACTCCCTCCTGATCTGCTCTCTAGCCACCGGCTTCCATACCTTAACTCTGGTCCCCTTTGAGGTGTCTGCCCCTCTCCACTCCCTGCACACTGGAATGAAAGGAATGTTCTAAACTCTCTGTATACTAGAAATGCCTACGTTAGTTTCAGGAAGAATCCCCCTTCGTAGGCAAACACCTAAACCCAGAGTCTGAGATGCCTATACTCTAGTCGTGCCCAACACTTCCCTTTCCCCAGCGTGAAGCATGATGTAGAGTCTCATGCTACTCTGCGTGTGGCAGGGCGGGTGTCCCTGTGGCACAGAGGCAGCATAGGAAGTGCGCCCCTCACAGGTCCAACACCCCTGCTGATTCCTGGAGCTGACTCTTAAGAGACTGCACCCCGCACACCCAGCACAAAGCTTAACAAAAGCACCGGTCTCCCCCTTGCCCTCCTTACCGCATCCCTGGAGAACACAATTTAACCATCGTGAGAAAGGGCCCCTCACACCCGCTCACAGAGAACAGATGCCACTGGATTACGCACAGATCCAGTTCACTTGATGTCTAGCCAGCAGTAGACAGGTTTGTTGATTACAAGTAGAACTTAGGATTTTGCTTTGTTTTTTTAAAGACATTTTCAAGTAGCAGCGTGTGTGTGTGTGTGTGTGTGTGTGTGTGTGTGATACAAAGTGCCCAAGGAGGCCAGGGGCGTTGGATCCCCTGGAGCTGGAGTTACAGGCAGCTGTGAACTGCAAGGTATGGGTACCCCAAATTGAACTTGGGTTCTCTGCAAGAGCAGCATGGTGATTTTAAGTGCTGGGCCATCTCTTCTGGCCCAGAACTTAAATTTTTTTTTTCTGCTTTCATTTTCCTTTGATATAAAACTTAATACACTGTTAAAAACAGAGTACTTGCAGGGGTGAAGTGAGATAAATATTTAGCTTAGCTGGCGAGAGAACCCAGAGCTGTCCAGTGAGCAACAGTGACGTTACTTGAACGTGCAGACTGCTGAGCTCTGTGGAACTTGTTTTCACTGAGAATGTCCTTCAGGAAAACGCACTAGAGTCTATTCCTTCACACAGAGGGCTCGCAGTGGAGGCTCCAGCGGGGAAAGTGAGGTTGGATGAATACAAAGGGCGGTCATCCTTGACCCTAGTCTAGATTCTGCTGCTGACTAACTGCTGGTGTCATTGCATCCTGCAGCAGTCCCTGAGCCCAGGGGTCCCCACAGGGACAACATACGCCCAGAGCCGTGGGCACTAAAACGTATGAACATTTTTCATATAGAGTTCCATTTAATCCTCAGAGCCATTCCTTGAGGATGGCTGCCGTCATCCCCAACTGAGAAAACAGAAGCTCAGAGAGAGGGGTGTTCAAGGGTAACTTGGGATGAGGTCCGGTGTACCTAGCTCTGATATCCATCCTCTTCTCTACCTTACGCCTCTCCTGGGCTCCATATTTGCAGGTAGCTCTGGTGCTTTGGGACAACTCTGACACTTGAGACATCCTGACACTCTGGGGCTTGCCCCCCACTTGTCCCCTGGGTTGCAGTCTCTCCTGCCTCACAGACTGTCCAGAGCAGCTTGACTTAACAAGTTACTTTATCACTTACTCTGGGGGTCGGTGGTCAGGAGCTAATACGTCGGTGTCAAGGTGTGACCCTTTTCACGTGTCCTCATTCAGTCTTCACGACAGCTTTATAAAGTAACCCTCTTCTCAGCTTTATAGATAAAAAGCTCAGATAGGTTAAGCAATTGGCTTGATGCCCAGAGAAAGTAAAAAGGGAGCATATTTTACATCCAGGCAGCTACCTGTGGCCATCCCAGCTGCAGCACCCGCGAATGGGACTCCAGGGAGCTCTTGTAATTCCCTGCTCGCAGTTCTTGATGGGATGAGGGGTGGGGGAAGGGATCCCTTCTCCTGTCATCATTCCATCCCCACTGTCACCAGCCCACGCGTCACCATTACAATAGCTAGAAAATCTTCAATATTGGCAGACCCACAAAACCAACAAGTATAAGTTATAAGCATTTCTGACTTTTTTTTCTTTTTTTTTTTTTTAAAGATTTATTTATTATTATACATAGGTACACTGTAACTGATTTCAGGCGCACCAGAGGAGGGCATCAGATCTCATTATGGGTGGTTGTGAACCACCATGTGACTGCTGGGATTTGAACTCAGGACCTTCAGAAGACCAGTCAGTGCTCTTACCCGCTGAGCCATCTCAACAGCCCCCCCCCTTTTCAATTGGATATTTTCTTTATTAACATTTCTAATTTTATCCCCTTTCCTGGTTTCCCCTCTGAAAAACACCCTCCCCCATTCCTTCCCCTTGCTCACCAACCCACCTACTCCCGCTTCCTGGCCCTGGCATTCCCCCACACTGGGGCATAGAGCCTTTGTAGGACAAAGGGCCTCTCCTCCCATTGATAGACTAGGCCATCCTCTGCTACATATGCAGCTGGAGCCATGAGTCCTCCCATGTGTACTCTTTGGTTGGTGATTTAGTCCCTGGGAGCTCTTGGGGGTACTGGTTAGTTCATATTGTTCCTCCTCCTATGGGGCTGATTTCTGACCTTTCTTAAAGGTACAGACAGACCTCACACCCCTGGCCCACAGTAGCTTCATGCATTGTTCATTAGAAAGTTGGATTTCTGTTCTTTAACATAAATTGCAGATTAAGGAGCATACACTGCTATAGCCCCACAAACCATGTTAGGCAGCCAGAGAGTCTCCCAGGGCCTTTGTTTTGTTGTTGTTTAGTTGGTTGTTTCCATTTCATTTTACCTGCTTATTTCAGAATGTACCAGGTTCGTCCCAGTTCTAACAACTATATTCTCTCCCTCTTGTTGCATCTGTCTTGATTCTGCTTATTGCTGGCTTTCCTGTGCTGGGACCCTACCCTGCTCGCTTCTTTTGTTTTTTAGTAAGTGTCTTGTGCTCCTGGTGCATGGGGCTCTGCCCTGCCTCTTGTAGGGACCATGTGGTGTTACAACTTCCCTGCAAGACAGACCTAGTGGTGTAGGCTTGTAAGACAAACAAGGCAGGAGGATACCAAATTCAAGGTCAGCTTTAGCTGCACAGGGAGACCAGATGTAGAAGGATGACGGGCAGAGGATGTAGCTTAGCCATAGAGAATTCGCCCGGCAGGTGTGAGACTTCGGGTTCAGTTCCAAGTCAAGGGCTGGTCCCTGCAGACCAGGCTGCTTGCAGTAGGCTGCGACCATCCTTCCTATAGTCCCCATCCTTTATCTCCAACTAGCTGTGCCTCCCCAGGGCCTTGTAGGTGAGCCTGGGTCTCTTCACAAGTTCTAGAACTAGTATAGAACCACAAATGGCCCTTGGATGCCTACTTACACAAGACGAACCTCTACACAGCAAATAAAACCAATTATTTTTGGCAGACTGCTTGGACTCGGCAATGAGGCTTCTCAGAATATTAAGATTTCCTGCTCTTCTGGGAACCCTGGGACAGAGTTCTCCGCTGAAGGCTCTCAGATGAGCTGCCAAGAAGACAACGGACTCCCTGGCAGGGGAGCTGTGTGTCCTATTTAAAGAATGGACCTTACACAAGAGCAGCAGCACTGTAGGCCAGGGTTTTCATTGAGGACGAGGAAGGTGGCCACGTGGCAGAAATGAGACAGGAAATGGAGCTGTGATCAGAAACAGTGCTGGCCACTTGCCCTGTTTGAAAATTCTGTTTAAAGTTATTGAATTCATCTTGAGTGCTGTGAATTATTTATTCATGTTCTATATTTAACTTGTTAAATGAAGAGCGTGTTCCTGTAAGGGAAAGCCTGTTTCAGTCTACTTGAGAAATATTTCTAAAAGTTAGAGCTTGGTCCCAAGGAAGCCTGAGGATCGTAAAAAAAGAAAACGAAAGAAAGTTTCTTGCTCAAATTATCATCGCAATCATTGGGTGTAATGTTGGCTGTGTGTCAGTTTCTCTTCCCTGTCCATCCGTCTTTCCTCTTCTGGTATCTTTCTAATTCACACAGAGGTAGTGACTCCCTCTGTGCCTGCTAGTATGGTAGAGGCTGAGCATATTGGAAGTATAGTTACCATGAGTGAGAGGCCATCCTACTATAGTATAGGATCAGATACTGAGGCAAGGCAGAGAAGGCTTAGAAAATAGATCTCGGTCCACTAGAGACAACACGGATGTCTTATTTATTTGGAGAAAGGGATTCAAGTAGCCCAGGCTAGCTCAAACCTCCCATGTCACTGAAAGTGATTTTGTATTTCAGATCCTCCTGTCTCTATCTCCCAAGTGCTGGGATGAAAGGTGTGTGTGTGTATGTGTGTGTGTTTTGTGTGTGTGTGTGTGTGTGTGTGTATGTGTGTGTGTGTTGTGTGTGTGTGTTTAATTAGTCACTGTTCACTTTACTATGCCTGTGTGTGTAGTAACAGCTGCTAAACATGAAAGTTGCCTTATAGTTAGTTTTTTTTAATCATTTACTCCCCCCGCCCAAGTAGATGGTATAGATTAGGCATCACAAACTCAAAACTCCAGGACTCTTTTGAATACTAAGACAAATGCCACAGTAGACAAGCCAGATACTGCAAAATTTGCTCCATGCACAAAATCATCAAAAATACTGTATAAAGTTATCTTTAGGCTACAGCTATAATACACATATGAATTTCTTACTTATTCTCAAGTACTATCTTCTAACACATCTCATTACGGGCATGTAAGTTCTCAGGAATACTCAACCAGGCATTTCCCTTCAAATGTCTGCTCGGGGACTGGAGACTTGGGGCCTGGAGACATGACTCGGTTGTTAAAGGCAATGGTGGCTCTTGCAGAGGACCAGGGTTCAATTCGCAGCACCCACATGGTATACTCCAATTCTAGAGCATCTGATGCCTTTTCTAAGCTCCTCAGGGCCCAGGCACACCTGTGGTGCACAGACATACATGCAAGGCAAAACACACGTAAAATAAAAGGAGTATATCTAATTTATTTTTTTCAAATCTGCATAGGTTTTTAAATTTTATATTTATTTTAATTTTTTTGGTTTTTTGTTTTTTCAAGACAGGGTTTCTCTGTATAGCCCTGGCTGTCCTGGAACTCACTTTGTAGACCAGGCTGGCCTCAAACTCAGAAATCCACCTGCCTCTGCCTCCCGAGTGCTGGGATTAAAGGCGTGCGCCACCATGCCCGGCTGCATAGGTTTTTTAAATCCCTTTATAATTCTTCCATATCTTCTAATATTCTGTCTGTCCAGTATTCTGTAAGATCAGTTTAACAAGATAACATACCAAGTCCAGTTCCCGGATAAATGAGGTTCTTATATAGCACTATGATATCAGATGAGAAAATGTTGACATTCTGAAGGAAGAGTGGTTGTGAGCATATTTTCAACAGGTGCATGTGTCTAAGGAAGGGACTGACACTTGGCCAGGAAGCAGTGGCAGTCATGGGTTGGGTCCCCAGCCCTAGAATGAATCGCTTCCGATCCTGGCCCCCCTCCCCGACATGTGTCTGAAGCAAGGTCCTCAACTTACTTTAATTTATTTATTTATGTAAGATTTATTTATTTATTTTATGTATACAGCATTCTGGCTGCATGTATGTGTACATGCCAAAAGAGGGCACCAGATCCTGAGCCACCATGCGGTTGCTGGGAATTGAACTCAGGACCTCTGGAAGAACAGACAGTGCTCTTAACCTCTGAGCCATCTCTCCAGCCCGGTCCTCAACTTACTCGTGCCTCATTTTTCTGATCCATAAAACAGAGATAACAAAGGCTTTGAGATGTATTCAAGAGGATACAGGGAAATCACTACAGATATTACTTGATACACAGTTGGAGCTCAATAAACACCGAGTATTATTTAATAAAATAGCAAAAGAAGAAAATAAAACAATTGAATTCTGTATAACTTACCCATGAAAACAAATGATTGGAGATTTCTAATCTCAAGAATGAGATTAGAAAGAAAGAAAAAAAGCTGGGGGAAAAAAATCACTTTCAGTATTTACAAGAGACCAGCTGGTTAATCTGTCTAATATTTATTTTTTTTTTTTTTTTTTTTTTTTTTTTTGGTTTTTCGAGACAGGGTTTCTCTGTGTAGCCCTGGCTGTCCTGGAACTCACTTTGTAGACCAGGCTGGCCTCGAACTCAGAAATCCACCTGCCTCTGCCTCCCAAGTGCTGGGATTAAAGGCGTGCGCCACCACGCCCGGCCTGTCTAATATTTATTAATCCTTAGGTGAAATAGAAAAAGAACAAAGCACACAAGCTGACAGTTCAGATAAGCCACAGGAGCATATATTTGCCCTCATACATAATAAAAATGTGATAAAGACATAGTGGCATATCAGGGTATATCAAAAAGAGAGAAGTTATAAACTACTAATATCAGACAGAGTGGTGTTACAGCCTATTTGATGCAAGAATAATGAGCCGGGCGGTGGTGGCGCACGCCTTTAATCCCAGCACTTTATCAAGAGTATTGTAGTCAGCCATCATCAATGAAGTAAATTGAATTAATCACTGACAGCCTTTCAGAGCAGAAGGGACCAGGCCCAGTTATGCTCTTGGGTCGAATCTGCTGCACACCACTTTTCTCATCTTTTTCCAGAAAACAGAAGCCAAAGGGCCATGTCCCAACTTACACTGAGACCAGCGTCACCCTGTGTCCTAGTCAGGGTTTCTATTCCTGCACAAACATCATGACCAAGAAGCAAGTTGGGGAGGAAAGGGTTTATTCAGCTTACCCTTCCACACTGCTGTTCATCACCAAGGAAGTCAGGACTGGAACTCAAGCAGGTCAGGAAGCAGGAGCTGATGCAGAGGCCATAGAGGGATGTTCTTTACTGGCTTGCTTCCACTGGCTTGCTCAGCCTGCTCTCTTATAGAACCCAAGACTACCAGCCCAGAGATGGTCCCACCCACAAGGGGCCTTTCCCCCTTGATCACTAATTGAGAAAATGCCTTACAGTTGCATCTCGTGGAGGCATTTCCCCAACTGAAGCTCCTTTCTCTGTGATAACTCCAGCCTGTGTCAAGTTGACACAAAACCAGCCAGTACACCTTGTTATTAGAAACAGGGCAGTGAGAGAAAAAGACCCAACACTAGTGTCTCTTATGAGCTAAGATGCCAGAGCCTTCAGCAAAATACTAGTTAGGTTGATTCCAACAATGTATAAAATAATCACATGCCATGTCAAACGAGTTTGATTCCAGCTACATGAGGCAGGTTCAGTTTGCTCCAAAGTCAAGTAATGAGCCAGGCATCAACTATATTATTATAATTATAGTACATGCCTATAATCCCTGTACTTGAAAGGTGGGGCCGTGAGTTCAAGACCAGCCTGGGCTGCATGAGACACATCCCCAGTTTATACAGGGCTAGGCATCGATCCCAAAGCTTTGTGCATGTGAGGCAAGCCCTCTCTGACTGGTCTATATGCCTTTCTGATTTCTGATTTTAAGAAGGAAAAAGACCTGAATTGACATTTGGAGAAAGCAGGATGTACAGACAGCAGACAAGCACATGAGAAGAGCCCCGGCGCCAGAGGGCATCAGGACACTAATAGGCTGCTCTGCGCCTGCTACCATGGTTAAAATCCAAAGCCCTAACAAACCAAATGTAGGTGAGGAGCAGAGCAACAGGAAGGTGATGACCTCATTAGGAGGCCGACTGCCCGTTCCCCACAAAGCCAAACACTGCTTTACAATGTGACCAGCAAGTATGGTCGTTGACAGGGCTGGAGTGAGGAGGAGGAATGGCGGCCAGGATTTCCCAGGGAGGAAAGGTAGGGAAGTAGGTAGAACAGGAGGGGTTTTCTAGGAATGAAACTCTGCTGTAGAGAATCGTGATGCAAGCCGGTTAAGCACTGCCAAACACAGAAGTTAAATTGTTTCAATTGTGTTTATTTACTTTTACTTATTATCATTTGTATGGGACAGGGTGGAGGTCAGAAGACGACATGTAGGGTTGGTTCTCCCCCTCTATTATGTGGCTCCCCGTGATTGGAATGAAGTTGTAGGCTTGGCAGCTAAGCCTTCTAAGCTATCTAAGTCTCTCCAAAATGCACCGAACAGTCTAGCACCATTGTTCTCAACCTGTGGGTCTCAACCCCTTTGTCAAACCTCTGTCTACAAAAAACTGTTTACATTGTGACTCATAACAGTAGCAAAATTACAGTTATGAAGTCGTAACGGAAATAACTTTACTGTTGGGGGGGAGGTCACCACAACATGAAGAACTGTATTAAAGGGTCACAGCGACAGGAAGGTTGAGAACCACAGGGCTAGCACAAAGCATGAATCCCAATGTAAACTCTGAACTTTGGTTAATAATTTGTCAACATCAGTTTGTCCTTCAAGCTTGGGGAGGTCAAGGTTACCCTGGTGGCAGGATGGCTTTTACAATGAACACTAAAGTCATGTCAACCTGAATCTCTAAAGCTATAGACAGTGTGTGCAGGTTATCCATGCTGTCCTGACGGAGATCACTTGTCATTGTTCCTTGACAAAGGATATGAATCTTGTTTTGTTTTGGAAACGGGATCATAATGCATTACCCAGCCTAGCCAGGGAGTCTTGTTTAATTTTTATTTACATTTATTTTATATGCGTGAGTGTTTTGCCTGTATGTCTGTCTAGACATCATGTGTTTGTGTGGTGGCCACAGAGGCTAGAAAAGGGAGTCAGAGCCATTGGCATTGGAGATATAGCCAGCTGTGGGTTGACATTTGGGTGCTGAGAATCAAACTCCGGTCCTCTGCAAAAGCAGATACTGCTTTTAACCACGGAGCTCTTTCTCTAGCCCCTATAGCCAAGACTTCTTGAATTCCAATGGTCCTCTGCCCCAGCATCAGGAAGCAAGGATGTTTAAGTCAATCTTCAGAGAGTAATATGTGTAAACCCACATATTTGGTTTCAAGTATCAACGTGAAACTAAATCCCTAAGCTCTGCCCAGCTGCAGAAATTAAAAGCCACAAGATCAATAACCAGATCACTAATTGGTGTCACAAGTGCTCAATTATTTATAGTCACCAAAGTCACCACACATAAAATTGATTAACACATAGATGATAAAGTGTACTTAGGAGGCACCTGGGCTTGGAGAAATGCTTTCAGTGTGTTACAAAGACAAATGAGGAATTATGAGGGACTCTGTGTAGCAGATAGAAGTGTATATTTTGCCACGATTTAGGAGGTAACCCCTTGTCAGCATCCATTCCTGCGCTGGTGAGACCCTGAGAAATCCTGCCCAAACTCACCTATCAAATTGATGCTGTACTGTAGACACACATGGGATTCCAGTCAGTCTGGGCCACTCTGTCTGTTACCTAGGAAACCATTATTGGGTTTTGCTCTATCAAGAAGAGCAATGGTAAGTGGAGAACCATCTCTGAATCCTCTCTTAATGGCTTTTGGCGCTTCACAGGCCTCCTGCTTGCTTCTCTTCTATCCACTGCTCCAGTTTGATCTGGGTCTGCACGGTCTGGACCACTGGACCACACACACGCACATGCATCTACACACATACATACACACACATACACACATATATACATATATACATACACAGACATGCACATACACAGACATACACACGTATACATATACACATACATATACACACATATATGTATATACAAACACATATATACACACATACATACATGAAAATACACATACATACACACACAGACATACATATACACACACATGCATACACAGACATGCACATACACACAGAGACACACACAGAACAAGGCATACAGACACAGACACACATAGACACACACACAGATATACATATACACATACACACAGATACACAGACACACACATGCATATACACATACATACACAGACATGCACATAAACACACATACATACATATATACATTCATACACATATACATTCACACAGACACACACAGATACACACACACACACACAAAGCAATATCAGCAAAGCTTTAAAGTCCTTTTTGTTTGCTGCTTTGTGTTTTACTTGTTTTGAAGCCAGTGTTTAAGAATCAGGTTATTGCTCATAAAACCTTTATCTTCAGCCTTTCCCCTAAATACCTGGTGGTACTGAAGCTGTATCTTGTCATGAGGTAATCTATTAGAGCAGAGCTGCTGCTGCTGCTGCTGCTGCTGCTGCTGCTGCTGCTGCTGCTACCACTTACAGGGCACATGTTCTGTATTGTGAGACTGCCCCCTGCCCATTGTACCAGCAAAACCAGGGACCGTTCCCTGCTGTTCCCAACGCGGGGCATTAATTTCCATTCACCAGCACTGCCCTCCTATATCTGTGTCTTCCTAAGACAAAGGAAGTGTTCTCTTGTCCCATGTGTGGATGAGAAGTGGGGAAGGAAGACAGGCCACCGATGAGGTTAAGAAGTCAGGCATGGGGGGCTGGCGAGATGGCTCAGCGGTTAAGAGCACTGACTGCTCTTCCAGAGGTCCTGAGTTCAAATCCCAGCAACCACATGGTGGCTCACAACCATCTGTAATGAGATCTGACGCTCTCTTCTGGTGTGTCTGAAGACAGCTACAGTGTACTTACATATAATAATAAATAAATCTTTATGGTAGCAGCAGGTCATAACCTCGTGCACCCAGAGGATGATGTGTTCACGGCCAGCTTGGGCAACTTAGAGTCTGTCTCAAAAATAAAAAGCAGAAAATCCGTTTATGGATACAGCTCGGTGGTAGAGTGCTTGCCTGGCCTGGCATGTGTGAACGAACCTTGGGTTCCATCCATAATACTAAGAAGCATCTTATCAACCCAGGCATGGTAATAGCAGCACTTAAGAAGCCAAGGAAAGAAGATTGCAATGTGATCCAAGCCAACACAGTGAATACCAGGCCAGCCAGGGCTACTGGTGAAACTGTTTGCAGGGACAGGAGCTCATTCTTGGAGTGAGTGCACAGCGCTCGTCCCTCCTTGAAGGTCCTCCATTCCCTCTCCCTACAGTTATGCAGGTCCAAGTCTGCTCTTCTCTATCTGTGCACGTGCGATGCGTGCTACACTCTGGGTTCACTCCCTGCTCTAGCTTCCTAGCCCTCCCGCCTTGCGCCTAGAAGTTCGGGTTCCAGCTGGCTCTTAATTGCTTCTCCAGAGATGCCTGCCTCACAGTCTACACCAGTCCTGATTTCTGACGTCTACACAAGGGCCGTCGTGTTTGTTTCTAATTCAGTAACAAGTGCTATCTGTATGCTCTGTGATTCTTCACATAAAAGCATCAGAACACCCTGCCTCGGTTGTTCCCTAACCATTTCATATTCCTTATGGCTTGTACAACCAGGATTAGCCAATAGAAAGAAAGAAAGAAAGAAAGAAAGAAAGAAAGAAAGAAAGAAAGAAAGAAAGAAAGAAAGAAAGAAAGAAAGGAAGGAAGAAAGAGAGAGAGAGAGAAAGAGAGAGAAGGAGAAAGAGAGAGAGAAAGACGGACAGGGCGGGGCAGGGCAGGGCAGGACTGTGGCCGTCAACCAATGCCTAGTTAGTGTCGGGCCTGGTGTGCTTTGCTTACTTTCAGCCGCAGTTGTTTGACCTTATGAGATGAGGCAGAGATTCTCTTCCCCTTCGTTCAGCCTCCTCTATCAGAATTAGTCACTTAAAAATAAGAGATTTGGCCGGGCCGTAATGGCACACACTTTCAATCCCAGAAGCAGAGTTGAGGCCAGCTTGGTCTATAGAGTAAATTCCAGGACATGGGGTGGGGGTGGGGGTGGGCTACACAGAGGAAATCCCGGTCTTGAATCCCTACCCCCCACACCAAAACAGGGGAGGGATGGGATAGATAGATATTTGGTCAGAATGAGCTGGTACAGGACTACAGTCCCAAGACTTGGAGGCGGTAGGATCAGGTAAGATCAGGAATTCAAGGCCAGCATCAGCTACCTGAGCTCTTGCCTCTAGGTAGGAAGGAGGCATATGATGGAGGCAGGAGGATCAGAATTCAAGGCTTGGCTACTGAGGGACTTCCACGTGGGACCATACGAGTCTCTGTCTGTGGGGAAAATCAGGGTTTGGTTTGTTGATGTTTTGAGACAGCAACTCATCTTATGTATGCCAGGCTAGCCTTGAACTCATGATCTTCTTGCCCACACTTGGAAACAGGCATGCCCTAACAGAATAAAAACTGTGAGCTTCGGGGGTCAGTGGGTAAGAGCACTTGTTGCAGAGCCCGATGACCTGAGTTTGGTCCTGAGACCTTACATGGTGAAAAGACAACAGTCACTCACTTCCACCCCCAGTAGACAAACAGCTCTTTTACAGTTTTAAAGATTTATATGTATGAGTGTTACATTCACATGTATGTCCGTGTGCCACGTATGTGCCTGGTACCCATGGAAGTGAGGAGAGGGTATTAGACCCTACGAGACTGGAGTTATGGATGGTTTGAGAGCTGAAGTGTGAGTGCTGGGAATCGAACCTTGGTCCTCTGCAGGAACAAAAATGTTCTCAACCACAAAAGGAAAGAGACTAGGCACAATGACACAGCCTTTAATTCTGGCATTCAGGAGGCAGAGGATGTGGATCTCTGTGTTTGAGGACAGTCTGGTCTGCACAGATTGTTCAGACCAATCAGGGCTACATAGTAAGACCCTGTCTCAAAAATCAAGCCAAAAAAGAGAAAGAAAAAAAAGTGTAGCCATTTAAAGCACTACCCTTGGTCATTGTAAAAAAAATAGAGGAACCAGGTGGGAGGTAGGCAGGATGCTGCCCCAATTCACCCTTCCTCCAAACTCTAGCATCCCCAAACTATAGAAATTGACCCTAGCTGGTTTACCCGGAGTCTGCTGACCCCAGAAGTAGCTTGCTTGGCAAGATCATGAACTCCACAGACTCATCCTGAGAGGCTGGAGCCAGTGTCAGAGGTCTCTGCCAGGCATTGGGACTGCTGTTGGCAGTCGGGTAGCTCTGTCGTCTCCGCAGGGCAGGAGTGTGGGAGAGCCCTAATGGCCAGCAGGACATTAATGAAGCCTATGGTCAAGGCCCCCAGAAATGAAAAAGGCCTTGGCCTGAAGGTGACTGAGGAGCTGAGTTAGTTAGGGCTCGTCCCATGTGTGTAGAACAGGACAGGCAGCCTGGCTAGCCTGGGAGCTGGCACCGGGGCTCATCCAGAGAAGAGCCAAGTTTGCACCTTATGAACTCCTCCAAAGAGGAAGGCCCAGCACTGCCCCGGCAGCCCCAGAGCTGCACCACCCACTGACACTGAAGGAAGTGCTGACTCTCTCCACAGGGCCAGGATGACTCCGCAATGAGGACACAGCGACGCGGAGATCACCACCTTTCTCTCCTCTCGCCTTCCTTCCTCTTTCCTTCTCGGCACCCAGCGATGGAGGGACTGGACAATAGGATCTTCCTTGAGCAGACATGTAAGTATGCGCCCCTCCCCACAACAGACAAGAGCACACCAGGCACACCCCCCCACACACACACACCTACAAAGCAGGGCTCAGACCTGTGATATCCACCTTGATGCTCACACAGAACGTGCGGAGCCTCTTTCCGTTCAGAGCGATAGTAGCGCCTGCTCTCATTCTCGTTAAAAAACACTGTAGCGGGCCAGGGTTGCAGTTTTCTTAGCCTACTTCCTCCTAAAATATCAGTCTGTGGTCAATCAAATTCTGCAAAGGACAGTTTCTCCCTCAGACGTTGCCGGCTAACACAGCTCTCTAAGCCCCCAGGGTTTAGTAGGGTCCCCCGGGAATATAATCATAAGACAGCTTTAAATCAATGGGTTTCCCCAGATTCTGATTCTTGGAGTCCATCATTCCTACTTAGATTTCTAAACCCACTATCCCTAGACACATGCTGGCCTGTGACATACCGGAAACCACGGCAGTCACTGGCAGTCACTGGCGGCAGCCTCTGTTCCCCTCCAAATCAAAAGTCAAAATAGCCTCTCGTCGTCTTTGCTGCGGTGTTTCAGTGACATCACCCTGTGGGCTTGGAATAGGGTTCAGTTTTCCTGCTGGATGCTATGGCAGGCCTGACCTTGCAACTTGAGACAAACAGGGCCCTCTGGGAAATATTTTCCTCCCTGGGACACTCCTTCCTAGTCTGTAGGTGGCACTAAAGGTAACAGTGGGTGTAAGGTGACGTCTGGGCATCATTCTCAGGAAATGGCAGCTGCAATAGTTGATTCTGTCAACCAGAGGCACTGGCTCTAGAAGAATCAGAATGACTATTGCAGCCTGAAAGAATAGGGAGGTTCTGTGGGCTGAGACCTGCAGGCTTCTCAGAGGGTTGGCTCCCAGGCTGCTAAGGTGCCTGACAGAGGGAGGCAAGCTGGGGCCTTCAGACACTGTTGAGGGTCACACACAGTCATTCTGTGAAGGGCAGCAAAATGGCAAGATTGAGCATCTTAGGACACAGACTGGAGAGACGGGGAGGAGAGGTGTCAGGTGCACCGTGATTCCTGCTGTGAGCGGAGGTAGAGGCTGTGGCCAGAGAAGTGGACTAGTCCCAGCAGCTTGCCATGTGCTCTCCCTGCCTGTGCTGGGTGGCTAAGAGGACCGGGAGGCTTCTGACTGGAGACAGTCTGGTGGCTGTGGATGTCAGACCTGGAAAGTGAGATCATGCATTTAGAATGTGCAGTAAGTCAGGTCCTTGTAGAGTCGAGGAGTTTATAAGAAACGTTTCTTTGTTCTTTGCTGTTTTTTTTTTTTTATCATGCATTTTAAAATGCTGCCGCCGCCAAGCACTGTGCGCAGGTGAGAGGCCCTGGGGGGCCGGGATGAGGGGTGGGGGTTGGCATGTTTATCTGGTAGGAGAAAGGAAGAGTAGCACCACAGAGCACCAAGCTGTCTCCTTCCTGAACAGAACCAGCCTCACTTCCCGGGATTTAGCGGTGAAGAGCATTTGAAAATGCTGGAGCCTTTCTATAGAAAGACTCTGACAATTCTGAAAAATCACTGCATCTGTGATGCCGTGTGGGATCAGTGAGTTAAGGCTTAACATTTTGGTTTGGGGGGAAAAAAACAAGGTTGCCACTGGTAGGATTAATTAATTAATAATGCCCCTTAAAAGCACTGGGCTTATGAATGTCTAGACATTTAAAACTGTCAGAAGAAGCCAGGCAGTGGTGGCATATCCCTTTAATCCCAGCACTTGGGAGGTAGAAGTAGGCAGATCTCTGGGTTTGAGGCCAGCCTGGTCTACAGAGTGAGTTCCAGGACAGCCAGGGCTACACAGAGAAACCCTGTCTCGAAAAACCAAAACCAACCAACCAACCAACCAAACAAACAAACAAACAAAAAACTGTCAATAGAAGGCTTGACTAGTACAAAACAAAAATGAAAATAAAAGTCTTGTCTTGTTTTGTTTGTTTTCAATACAGGGTTTCTCTGTGTAGCCCTGGCTGTCCTGGAACTCACCCTGTAGCCGAGGCTGGCCTCAAACTCAGAAATCTTCCTGCCTCTATCTCCCGAGTGCTGAGAGTAAAGGTGTGTGCTACCATCGATGGCTAATATAACATTTTTAAGAGAATAATTTAAAGTGCAGGTTATGAATATGAAAGAATTGACATGTTCTCCTTTAGTTCCTGCTGCCTGTGCCCTCCCTGGTGTTCTTTTGGGTCTAAGGATGAAGTGTTTTTGTTTTTTGAGGTTTTAACACAGGGTCTCAAAATGTAGGTCTAGATTACCTGGAACTCATTACATAGACCAGGCTGGCCTTGACCTCCTGCCTTGCCTCTAACTCCTGAGTGCTGGGTTCAAAAGCGTGTTTCCCTGCCCCTGGCTAGGATAAAGCTTACAAGTTTGCGCTGATGTGGGTGGACTGGGGAAGAAAGGCAGTGGTAGGTAACCCAGGAATAGCTGAGTTACTTGGGAGCAGAGCATGTGAGAGCTACTGGCATAGGGCATGCTGAGAACAATGAGAGGCCCCATGGTGAGGGCCTGGGGTTAGGGGGGAATGAGATGTGTAGGTTCAGGTCTGCAGAATGAGAAAGAACCATGTGACATCAAATACAGATAAACCTCTCACTTGTGCGGAGAACGGAAATCAGAACACACTAAGCGAGTGGCTTGGAGTCTCCCCGTATTTTCTACAGGTGAGAGACACATTTCTAATAGAACGTAAGGCCTCTTTTCTCAGACACTGTTTGAGTATCCTTTGTGTAAAGGTTTACAAACTTTAGGGAGCCTGCTGCAAGGCCAAGCTCCCCACTGAACCCAGCTGAGATGGGAAAGGCTGTCCAGTCTCCCCAGCCTCAAGACAGCCTACATCATTCTTGTCCACTTGCAGTCTGTTCTTACAGGATGCTCTCAGGACAGCCCGGAGCTGTGCCATGTCTTAGTTAGGGTTTTACCACTGTGAACAGACACCATGACCAAGGCAACTCATATATATGTGTGTGTGTGTGTGTGTGTGTGTGTGTGTGTGTGTGTGTGTGTGTGTACACGTGTACACTGTTGCTGGCTTCAGACATACCATAAGAGAGCATCAGATCCCCATTACAGATGGTTGTGAGCCACCATGTGGTTGCTGGGAATTGAACTCAGGACCTCTGGAAGAGCAGTCAGTGCTCTTAACAGCTGAGCCATCTCTCCAGCCCCCAAGGCAACTCTTATAAAGACAACATTACATTTAGGCTGGCTTACAGGTTCAGAGGTTCAGTCCATTATCATCAAGGCAGGAGTATGGCAGCATCCAGGCAGACATGGTGCAGGAAGAACTGAGATTTCTACATCTTCATCTAAAGGCTGCTAGTGGAAGACTGACTTCCAGGCAGCTAGGATGAGGGACTTAAGACCACGCCCACGGTGATACACCTACTCCAAGAAGGTCACACCTACTCCAAGAAGGCCACACCTCCTAATAGTGCCACTCCCTGGGCCAAGCATATACCAACCATCACAGCCCATAACACAGGATGCTTATAAGCCTTTGTATTTTACCTATGGCTAATCATTCAGAGTATTATTTATATATATGAAGAAGGCATGGATGAGCATATATTATTTTGAAACCTCACTCCCAGTAGTTTAGAGCCAGAGGCCCCAGGCAGAAGGGACCTGAGACACCAAAGAGAGGGGGCCAATGATCCAGACTGCACAAAATGCACTTTACTGGAGACTTTTTTAAAAATTATTTATTCATTTTATGTACATAAGTACACTGTAGTTGTCTTCAGACACACCAGAAGAGAACATCAGACCCCATTGCAGATGGTTGTGGGTCACTGTGTGGTTGCTGGGAATTGAACTCAGGACCTCTGGAAGAGCAGTCAGCTGAGCCGTCTCTCCAGCCCACTTTACTGGAGACTTAAGGGCACAGGATGTGTTGAGCAGTAACAAGGCGAGAGAATCCCTACCCTGTAAAACCCAAGGACGGTGTCTCCGTGCTGAGCTACACAGAGGTGGGCGGGGGCCAACAGCAATGTATTGTCCTTTCTCAAAACATTGGTTAAGAACAACCCGGCATCAGCAGTTGGCACACCATGCTCGGCTGACTATCCTAACATCTTTGTTTGCTGCAGGGCTCGGGATATCTGCCAGAACTACCCAATAGGCAAACTGAGCCAAGCTGCCTGTGGCTGTGTGGAGCGGCACCCTGGCACATACCACTACCTAGAGCAAATCCAGAGCTCTACTGCTCAGTCCACATTCAGTTTCAGACACTGAAAATGGGTGTAGAAGAGTCGCGTGGCCCAAGAGATGAGTGAGGACTCTCTTGACCTGCAAAGCCCATGCACAAAAGGGTTCTAAGACAGCTTGTAGACAGATTCAAGGCATAGCAGCAGAGCAGCATCTTGGGTCTCTTGTTTCATCCATTCTCAAACCTCCTAAGTCCTTGCTTAGCAGCAACCAAGGAGAAGCTGATATATACTGACTTAGTGTAAACTTAGTTCCCTTGCCGAAGCAGAGCTCATGAGGTGTTTTAATTCAGATCTCAAAGTGACGTTTATTTATGTGTTGGCAAGGTCTTGCTGTATGGTCCAGACTGGGTTGGAACTCATGACCTTTTGGTCTAGTTCTCCAAGAACTACGGTTACAGGTGTCTGCCACCAACCACAGCTGGCTTCCAAAGTCTTCGGTTTTCTAAGAAATATTTGTCTAACATGTTTGTGTGTTCCTGTGTGCCTGTGTGTGTACATGCATTTGTGTGTGTGTGTGCATGTGTGTGTGTGTCTGTGTGTGTAGGTGCCCAAGGTAGCCGGAGACATTGGACTCCCTCAGAGCTGGAATTGTGAGCTACCTGAGAGTTTAGGGAACTGATCCTCTCTTAAGAGTAGTGCACAATCTAACCCTGAGGTATCATTTCTCCAGTGAATTGTTAATCCACTCTGTGGTCCTGTCCTAGCCAGAGCTCTCTGGATTCATGAATGAAAACACACACACACACACACACACACACACACACACACATATACACACACATATACACAGAGTGTTATTTTTAATATGCCTTACTAGCTCAATGGCTGGGCACTTCCTGAACCTCCTTGTGGCTAGCACACACTCTCCTCCCATGTTCCTTAGTTAACACCTTTTAAAATCTACATTTCATCTCTGCTACCCCAGACCCAGTGGGGGTGGGGGTGGCCCTTGAAACCACTTTTCCAAGTTCTTACCTGTCAGAGGGATCTTAATTCTGATCTTTCTGCTTCCCCAATATGGTATGGTCAGTCCTGTGCCCCTCTCATGGTGGAATCCCTTCTTCCTCTCCCATGCATTTCTTGCCTGGCAATCCTAAAAGCCCAGCCTCTTTCACCCTCTAAAGAGCCATTGGCTGCTGGCTCTTTATTGGTTACTCAAAAACCAGTTGGGGAAGGCGCCCTCAGCACCTGGACATGTGGATTCCCATTTGATTTTTGGGAGCCGAATTAAGACAAAACATCAGAACCTGCCCCCAACACAGGCCCCTCAAAATTCTTTTGTTACTGTTTTGTTTTTCTAAGGCAGAGTCTCACTCAGAAGTCCAGGCTAGCTTCAAACTCACCGTGATCCTCCTCCGTCAGCCCTCTGGGTTCTGGAATTGCCAACCTCGTATACTGCCATGTTAGGTTTAAATGTAAGGGAAGGTGTTTGTTATATAATACTGGGGATTGAACTCCAGGCCTCATACGCATTCTACAGCTAAGCTACAACCCCAGCTCCTCACAATTCTTAATATGCCGTTAGAGGAGATAGACTATTCGTGTGTGTGTGTGTGTGTGTGTGTGTGTGTGTGTGTGTGTGTGTGTGTGTATGTCTCTCTAAACATGCAGGTTTGGCAGGCCTGAAACTCACTATGTAGACCAGGCTGGCTTCCAGTTTCTCAGCAACCCTTATGCCTCTGCTTCCCCAATGCTGAGTTAATACACAGCTGACTTACTCATATGTACTTAAAGGCACAGATCACAAGTTCTTAGAAGAGAAACAACCAAAACCATGCAGGCCATTATATCCATACAAGCAAAGAAAAACAAAGCATGTTTTTATTTATTTTTATTTGCGAAATTCAGCCACCACTTAAACGTAGCCAAGCATAAGTCTGAATGCAAACACCCGTTGACTGAAGTAAATGCATCTTTATGTAAATATTGAATGGGCTGATTTCTGGCCCACTCAGAGCACTCGATTCCTAGAAGAGAAGAAAAACAACTGTCCCTTCAAACAGAGAAGGTGGGTAAAACAGATAAGCTGTGGCTGGAACTAATAAAGGGTTGTTGATGTTGAAGGAACACTACTGGACGGGGTACAGATGTTTGCCAAGCATCTGTGAGACTGTAAGTTTAATATCCAACACCACCAAAAAAAAAAAAAAAAAAGGAGGGAGGAAAACACATTATTTTTGCCATTACATTAAAAGTATTTTCTACTATCTAAAAAAAAATTGGTTTTATATGCTTGGACTCAAGTAAGCCATGGCTTTAAGTAAATTATGAATTTGTAATATAAGTTTACGTGAATGAAAACCAAAAGGCAAAGCCACAGCTGGAAAGGTGGTTCCTCAGTTAAGAGCACACACTGCTCTGGCAGAAAACCTGAGTCGGGTTCCCAGCACCTACATCATACAGCTCATAAGCACCTGTAACTCAAGCACTGTGGGGTCTGATAGCCTCCTCTGGCCTGCAGGTACCTGCACTCCGGTGCAAAGACCCATACCTCCACACACATGCACACGTATGAAATGATCATCATCTTTCTTCAGCATCAGTATCCTTTAAAGTCCCAGCAGAGGCAGGTGGAGGGCAGCCTAGTCTAGGTACTACGAATGGCAAGCTAGAGCCACATGGTGAGACCTTGTCTCAAAACAAACAAATGACACTCAGGAGACAGGGGCAGGTGGATCTCTGTGAGTTCAAGGCCAGCCTGATCTACATATGGGGGCTCCAGGTCAGTCAGGGATACATAGCGAAACATAAGATCGAGCTCCAATCTTGCTTAAATATAGCTCCTTGTCTGCGCTATGCCTTCACCCACCTTGCTGAGATAGACCAGAGAAAAAACAAAGAACTCAAGCCCTGCACGTTGCTTGGCAGGTACAGCCAGTCTCTTTCTCATCCAGGGAGAGTGTTCCTTCCACCCACTGTTTCTTGCAGCTACACACACACACACACACACACACACACACACACACACACACAATCTCTGGCAACTTTCCCCATCTTTGTATCATCTTTCTCCTGTGTACTGGGCTGTTCCCTAAAGCATACAAGCCTGTGGCTGTAACTGACTGAGACTGAGGGAGGCAAGGGAAGGAAGGGAGCAGAAGAAGGAAGAGGGGTGGAGAGAGAGAGAGAGAGAGAGAGAGAGAGAGAGAGAGAGAGAATATCTTTTTTTTTTTTTGGTCTTATGGACATCATCTTGTGCCAGGTTCTCATCCCAGTCTTAGCATTCCCATAGCAGTGATTATCGCCACTATTTTGCAAATGAAAGAGTAGATTCTGAGGAGTTGGCTGACCACCTAGGTCGTGAAAACAAATGTTAGTCCATTCCCTTGGCGCCAAAGCCAGAGGTCTCGGGTTCACCTATCCCACACCATAGCTTTGCTCTCCATCCCAGCGCACTAAGAACCCTAAGAACCGGGGGAGCTTGAGTTCATAGCTCTCCAAGCTGGAGGGTGGAGACCCGTAGACCAGGGTGGGTCACATGACCAAGTCACGTGCTCCAAGGCCTGGCTGCAACGTCACAGGATAGCTTTGCCTGCCTTCTTGCTCCAGGTCACTGGCTTTACCACTCACTGAACAGTATTGTCAACCCAGGACCTTTGAGCCTTGGGGACCTCTGCTTAGGCAAATCCAGGATTTTTTCACTTTGCCGTAGAAAAGAACTTCAACAACAACAAAAAGTGGGGCGGTGAGCCGGGCGTGGTGGCGCACATCTTTAATCCCAGCACTCAAGAGGCAGAGGCAGGATTTCTGAGTTTGAGGCCAGCCTGGTCTACAGAGTGACTTCCAGGACATCCAGGGCTACACAGAGAAACCCTGTCTCAAAAAAAAAAAAAAAAAAAAAAAAAACTTCAAGGCAAGCTGGTATGTAGTAGAGTTGAAATTTATTAAAAGACACATTTTTTTTAAACATGGATTTTTACCATAGGCGCTTTACCAACTCAGCCACGGCTCCAACACCTTTAGTGTCCACAGTGACTATGTACAAGGTCTGTGGGTTTGTGTTGCTCAGAGAGTAGAACATGCAAGTCTCAAGAGAACTTCCTTTCATAAGCAAAATTGTGAAGTATTCATATGAGTGTTATTGTTCAAATTTGGGAATGAGAGTAAAGGTTTTAAATACACAACCCAAGATAAGAGGTTATTTTAGCTGTATGGTCTATTTGTCATCTTTGACATACCTGTCTCAGGAAAACACAGGTCTCCTCTGTAAGCAACTTTGGCTTTATTGTTGATTCCCAGAGTTTCCTAACTCTGTCAGCAGGATAATTTTTGCTTTCTATCCTGACTTGAGAATATAGAATCTCTTCAGCTATGGAATATCTGTATAGAATGTTTCTGACAAAGTAGCTGGTGTGGCTTCTAGAGAAGAAGAGTCTTGAGAATACATATTCATTCTCTCTTTCTCTCTCTCTCTCCCTCCCTCCCTCCCTCCCTCCCTCCCCCTCTCAGGTGGGAACACATTCCTCCTCCCTCCCCCTCCCCCTCTGGCAGGGTCTTCCGTAATTCAGGCTCACTTCAAACTCACTCGGTAGTCAAGGATGACCTTGAGTTTCTGATCTTCCCACCCACCCTATACCTCCTCCCTGTCATTGTGATTGCAGGCACATGGTAACATTCAGTCAATTTATGTGGGGAACAGAACCTGTAGCTTTATGCACTGCAGGCAAGTCCTCTACCAAGTGAGCCACGTACCACAATCCTCTTGCATCCTTTCTTAAAGTAAAGCAAATAATCTTTAGTAGGTTTCTTAGATTATTTAGTTTTTTTTCAAGACAGGGTTTCTCTGTGTAGCCCTGGCTGTCCAGGAACTCTCTTTGCAGACCAGGCTGGCCTTCAACTTAGAGATCAGCCTGCCCCTACCTCCCAAATGCTGGGATTAAAGGTGGGTGCTACCACACCTGGTTTAAGCAGAATAATTTAAGAACGACAGTACTGGTTGTGCGCCCCCACTGGCAGCAAAGATGGCCACAGTGCAGTTGGAAAAGGACCAACTCGAAAATGCCGTCCTTCTCCTCAACGGCGGCAAGCCATTATGTTCTTTCAGAGCCTCGATCTCATCATTTGCAAACTGAAGGTGGCAAGAGTGTGCCTCATGTCCTGAAAAGACAGCCTGAGGAAGTACATCTTAGGGGTGGGTAAGGACCAGTAGGTTCAGGAGGCGAGGCTCTAAGTATTCTCTGGAGCCAGGTCAGCAATACAGGCTGATGACGTGGGTTATAACAGATGCTGGGAAGAAGGAAGAATCTAAAATTGAAGATTCTAAGCATGATACTGTGTGCATTTACTACTGCTCTTCTGCTCTCTGGTCTCCTGGTGATTACAGAAAACCTAGTATCCTCCCAGCTGGGTCTCAGAGCGAACAGACCTGCTGGAAACATTAGCATCTCCTGCAGAACCTTTAGCACCAGTCAGGGCATGGTCCCTCCAGTTACATAAGACACTGTTCTGAGTTTGAGGATAGCCAGGTTTCCAGTTGGGTTACAGACTGAAGGCCTGTCTGGAGACACTGTAACGACTGTATTAGAATTCATTACCACACAGAAAACAGTTTCGTCAAGATGAGAGAAATAATTTAGGCAAGGCGAGAAGAGCACAGAAGAGCGGGATTAAACTTGGAGGCACATGTGGGCTAGTTGAGGAGATAAAATATTTTCAAGAAATGACAATGAACTCATTTTGTAGCCTAGCCTACCTTATAACTCATTAGTGAAAAAGCAAGACCCTGAGTGCTGGGCGTGGTGGCGCACGCCTTTAATCCCAGCACTCGGAAGGCAGAGGCAGGCGGATTTCTGAGTTCGAGGCCAGCCTGGTCTACAAAATGAACTCCAGGACAGCCAGGGCTATACAGAGAAACCCTGTCTTGAAAAAAAACAAACAAAATAAAAGAAAGAAAGAAAGAGAAAGAGAGAGAGAGAGAGAGAGAGAGAGAGAAAGAAAGAAAGAAAGAAAGAAAGAAAGAAAGAAAGAAAGAAAGAAAGAAAGAAAGAAAGAGAGAGCGAGCCAGGTGTGGTGGCGCACACCTTTAATCCCAGCGCTTGGGAGGCAGAGGCAGGCGGATTTCTGAGTTCAAGGCCAGCCTGGTCTACAGAGTGAGTTCCAGAACAGCCAGGGCTACACAAAGAAACCCTGTCTCAAAAAACCAAAAAACAACAACAAAAAAAAGCAAAGCAAGGCCCTGAAGCAAAGCATACAGGGAGAATTCAGGACTGCCCTGTGACACTTTGTTGTTTGTACTGAAGACAGAGTTTCTGTCTTTAGCTCAGGCTGGCCTATGTAGTGAGAATTGTTTTATTTTGTTTTTTGTTTTCTTTTATTAGATATTTTCTTTATTTACATTTCAAATATTATCTCCTTTCCTGGTTTCCCTTCTGAAAACCCCTATCGCCTCCCCCCTCCCCCCCTTCCCCCCTCCCCCTGCTCACCAACCCACCCACTCCCACTTCCTGGCTCTGGCATTCCCCCATACTGTGGTGTAGAACCTTCACAGGACCCAGGGCCTCTCCTCCCATTGGCCATCCTCTGCTACGTATGCAGCTGGAGCCAGGAGTCTTACCATGCGTTTTCTTAGGTTGGTGGTTTAGTCCCAGGGAGCTCTGGGGGTACAGGTTAGTTCATATTGCTGTTCCTCCTATGTTTGTTTGAACACAGAAATATTATAAGAATACGTTTTGTTTTAATCCTAGGTGTGGGATACAGGGCTGCTTCAGACTGCACAGCAGCTCGCTGTAACTTACCTCGTGCCCTGGCAGGGAGGGTGGTGATTTTGCCAGCTGCAGATAGTTTTTTGCCAGTGTGTGACGTTTGGAATTCTGGGGATTAATCAGAGGATGTATAAACGCTAGAGCCCCGGTAGAAGGGCTGGTTGGCTGGTGGTTGGATACTGTTGGTTGTGGTTTGTTATGTATGTATGCAAAGAGAGGAAAAGAAGAAATTAGATATATTGACAGCAAAGATCAAACTTGCCCCAAACCAGCAGGAAGTAGTCTAAGGCTATTGTAGACCCCTTTCCCCTCCACCCCTTTTTCTCTCCCACCTAGAGTTCTGGGTTTGAAAGGGTGAAAGGAAAAGGAGCCCACTAAGTAGGCAGAAGTCGGGTTACAGGCCTGGGCTTTGTGGNAGGAAAAGAAGAAATTAGATATATTGACAGCAAAGATCAAACTTGCCCCAAACCAGCAGGAAGTAGTCTAAGGCTATTGTAGACCCCTTTCCCCTCCACCCCTTTTTCTCTCCCACCTAGAGTTCTGGGTTTGAAAGGGTGAAAGGAAAAGGAGCCCACTAAGTAGGCAGAAGTCGGGTTACAGGCCTGGGCTTTGTGGCGACCCTGCTGCTGCCCTCCGGAGGGCTGGGACTGCGAGCTTGGGCCTACACTGGTCTCACTGCACAGTATTTCTTTCTTTTTTCTTTCTTTCTTTTTTTTTTTTTTTTTTTTTTTTTGGTTTTTCGAGACAGGGTTTCTCTGTATAGCCCTGGCTGTCCTGGAACTCACTTTGTAGACCAGGCCGGCCTCGAACTCAGAAATCCGCCTGCCTCTGCCTCCCGAGTGCTGGGATTAAAGGCATGCACCACCATGCCCTGCTGCACAGTATTTCTTGTTCCATACTTTCTACTGTTTTTTGTGATGGAAGTTAGAAGCTGGGGCTGGAGCTCAGAGGGAGAGAGGGAGAAAGGGAAAGAGGGCAGGGCCAGAGTTTTACACACAGACATACAAAGGAACACACAAAACAGTAGTCTCAATTCCAATGCTTGCTCTGAAGTGTTTAGAACACTTATTTTAAAAGCCACTATTTTTTTAAAAACTGTTTTTGTTTTGTTTTGTTTTTTAGGTTTCTTTTCTCCTAGGTTTTGATTTTTTTTTTTTTCTGATTCATTTCCTCCTTCTTTCATCTTGGTATTTGTAGGAGGTGAGAGTCCCTCCCCCCCAGTGAGATCATCCCAAGCAGAACCCAAGGCCAGGGCTTATCTGCTGAATCAGAGGCCCTTTCTTTCTCAGCAGATGACAGTTTCCAGTGGGAGTCTGAGAAGGGGAACCGGGCTGGCTCTGACCTTTCCCGCATTTACCTGGCTCCTGGTCACAGCTCTGCCTTTTTTCTGAGCTACTTTGGGCCTACATCCCGACTCCTAGCTGTGGAAGGGCAGTCCTTCCACCTACCGAGCTGCGTGGCCGACGGAAAGGGAGGCTAGGTTAAAAACAGAGCCTCCCCCTCCCCCAACACAGGATCACAGCCATTAAATGAGAAAGAAGTAAAGGGAGAAATCTCTCTAATCTCCCCAAATCTCTCCCCCCAACTTCTCCTCCCCACGCCTAGCGCTTTCTGCTTCGTATTCACACCGGCATAGTAAAAACGGAGGACCCAAACTCTTAGAGAACAGGAAAGGTCACATTCAAATTACTGAGAAAGACAACATGAAAATGAATTCAGAGCCAACCCACCACCGTCAGGTTTCGTCCACGTTAACGACAGTCTTAAAGCTTCGGTCATTATTCGTCCTAAAGCAAGAGAGCAAATGCTGTATCCTGTCATTTGCCCCAGAGGCCACCGGAAATGGCATCACCTCCCCAGACACTGCCTTGTGAAAGTTGCAGCACCCAGCGCTGAACTTATTTACCCCGAAGACAGAGCCTGGGCCATTCTGATCTACAGCCAGGAAAGGACTCTATCTAGGGAAGGATCTAGAATCAACAGAGAGACACCTTTTTTTTTTTTTTTTTAAAAGTCACCAGTGGTTTCAATAAGTAAGTACTCCCCAGCTTTCTGTTTCCGTTCTTTTTTTTCTCTCGCTAATGGGTCTCTTGTAGCCCAGGCTATCCTCCTCCTCCTCCCTACGTAACTGAGGAAGGAAGACCTTGGGAGATTCCCCATTTTCTTTTAAATATTCATTTAAAATTTTCAATGGATCGTCTTTTCTCAGATCTCTACTGTAAGGAGTCAATGAGCAGGTGGGGGGATGGGGAACTCCAGGCACCAGACTTGGTGGCACCAAAGGACGTGCTGTTAGTTATGTGGTCTATGCTGGTAGACAATTAAACTCCTTAAAAAGGAGAGAAAAAGGTACAGTAAAACAGCCAGTTCAGTGTTCAAGGGAAAAGGAGGTGCAGTATCTACTTATTGTCTATGCAATCTATCTTGTCTGTTGTGGTTGACCACAGAGGCTTGGCACTCCAGCCCTGCTTCCCATAAGCCTGTGACTGTGAAGCCGGGGAGCTCATTCCATGTCAACCTTGATTTCTGAATGTGTAAATAGAAAAGTACCTATTTCTTAGGCTTCTTAAGAGGAGCACAGGGATAAGCAAGTTAAAACACTTAAAGATCACCAGAGGAGCCTGAAACAAAGTTACCAGATTGGTGTTGCTAAACCCTCGGTGAAGCGCTTCATTTCACCACAAGTAATAAGGATAATTAGTAATAACGCTAGCTAACACCCTGAGCGGTGGAAACGGGACCAGAGGAACTCCCTACCTGCTTTGTATCCTTGTGGAAGCATTTAAAGCTGTGTGCAAAATAGTTTTCCCGGCAAAGAATAACCAGGAGGGAAACCACATGCACAGTTTTCTTTCTAGATAATTTTACTTCCTTCTTTTAATTTAAGCAAATATTTATAGCTGGGTTATAAGCTCAGGTTTTGAAACCATTTATATATATATATATATATATATATATATATATCCACTATATATATTTCCACATATATTATATTTATATATATGGTGTATATATTTCCATATAATATTTATATATTTATAAATATATTTATCATATATATATTTATCCCCCCCAAAGAAAGGAAACCGAAGCACCAAGCTTATCTAATTCATCAGAAGACTTACTATCAATAACAGGCCAGCCAGTTCTGGCTTTTACCAGCTGAGCAGTCTTGGGCTATTTTGCATAGCCTCTGCTCTCCTCTGTTGATTTCTCTGTAAGTAGAAACTAAGTTTTCACCTGACTGGCCTGTGAATGTCCGCTGTGAGGAGGCATAGGGCTATGGATGGGCATGCCAGGGCATATCTGAGGAGATCTGGACCAGAGGACTCTTGAGACCAGTTGGTATGTGGAGGCAGGAGGAACCTGTGTGAGGGCAGCCTGCAAGACAGAGCTGGTTAACTGAAGTAGCAAACCAAGTATTAAGGAGGAAGGAGACACATGTCTGAAGGACAAAGGAAGAATCTCTGACAAAACTGATCTTAAACAGATCCTGTGTTTGATCCCAGGCGATCGGGGACACACACACACCACCACACTAAAAATTAGTCATGTAAACTATGGTAAACCAGGAGTAAAAGTGAACACTCCTCACCTCCTGAAAATGTAGCAAAATCCTAAAGCATATTCTAAATATTCATGTGCGTGTGTACCTTACATATACAATGATAGAATGTATACCCATGTTATCTTCTATGTATGATTAATATTATTAACGTGCAATGTTACACAGTATATAAAGTAGATGCACAGGTCTTGTGTAACATGAGTCAGACCCTGGATTGAATCCTTAGCACTCCCCAAAAAGTAGAAATAAATAGAAATAGTTTAGTTGAGCTAGCATTGTAAGGATTTGGATGTTTCAAGAGTAGTGTGGAAACAGACATTTATGAAAAATAAAAATGACTCGAGCCAGCTTTGGGGATGGAGTTTCCTCCCACCCAGTCATATATTTCCATCCAGAAGTGAAGTTCTGAACAGCAAGAGCAGACTTTCCAGTCCACAGTCAGTATTTACCTTGAGGAAGACTGTCCAAAGGTCAGGAGAGAAATGTCTTAGGAATTGTCAGTTTGTTGAGAGAATAAAGAACCCTGGAGAGTCTGGAAAGCTATTGTTATGCCCCCCCTTCCCCCACTGAAGAACTTTACACACCTGAATGCCGGGAGCTGGGGACTCCCGGGTAGAGAATGGGCTGGTTTAAAATGTGGCAGCATCTTGCTAGCCAGCAACAGTTGAGAAATCACAAGGATTTTACTAGGCTGCCCTCCCCTCTGGGCCAGAAGGTCTAAAGCAGGCAGAGTGCAGATCTGCCCCGGAACTCCAGCTGGATCTAACCCCAGGGCCGAATCCCGGGCCCTCCCTCTCAGCCTGGTGGCTTTATTGCCTAACTCTGAGTTATCTGCATACAAATAGTATTGATAAGGTGATGGGTGGTCCTTTGTCTTCCTCCTCCTGGGTCTAGGGAAGAGAAGCCATTTCCAATCTGGCTGAGGCCAAAGCCAGAACTTTCTGGGGTAAGATAGGGACTGCTCCAAGGCGACGGTGATTGAGACCAAGGTGGGACGGGGCCTTGAGAAAGAGCAACTTTGAGGGAGTCCCCTGGGAGCGAAGAGAGGTACGGCTAAGGCTCCAGGGGAGGACAGGACCCAGCGGGGCCGGTGACACGGACTCAGGAGGGCGTTGCAGAAAGAAGTACGGTCGACAGCCGCTGGGAAGGACGAGAATCGGCCTTTGAAAGGAAGCCAAGGAGCCTGTGGTGATTTACTGACAAACGTCTTCGGGTTTGATGCGATTGGGAGCCAAATTAAAGTCAAAGGAGTGAGTGGGAGGGAGAGGACCGGACACAGGCTGTGCAAACAGCGCTTTAAAAATGTGGCTTTGAAGGCCAGGCGGTAGGACAGGCCTGGAGGTGGAGCCAGCGAAGTTACCTTTCTTTTTCGGAGCAGCGAGACATTAGAAGGGTGGGAGCTAACCTTAGGACTAGTGACTAGCGTGCCGAGCGCAGGGTCAGCCCACGGGGAGGTAGCCTGAGATGTAGGAGGCTCCCGGCGAGACTTGGCTGCTGACCTAACCCAGGAGGTACGTGTCTGCCTTTGCGCTCGGTGGGAAGGGGGACCCCGGAGTGGGGGTGGGGTGAGGTGGGGTGGGGTGGGGGCTTCGGGTCCTCGGCCTTTCTCTAGAGTGGGGCCAGCTTGCTGTGCTGGAGTTGAAAAGGGGCCCGGTGTCCCGCAGGCGTGACTAGGCCTTTGAGACACCGGGGTCTCCTCTCATCCCCTCTGTTACCGAAGGGGAAACCGAGACTCCGAAAGATGAGTTTCCAGACTGAGACCAGTATGGCACTGTTGTTTCTTGGAGCATTTTTCTTCCCCAGTTAGACGGGTTATAGGGGAACTTGAAGTGACGACTCGAGATGGTGAGGTTAAAATTCGCATCCCTGTATGCGCTTGAAATGAAATTCTCACGAATTGTTTAAAAAGATCCGAATGAGAGCCGCAGGGCGGTGTGCACACTTTGAATCTCAGCCCTCGGGAGGCAGAGGCAGGAATTCTCCCGAGTTCCAGGCCAGCCTGGTCTACAGAGCGAATTAGGCCAGCCAGGGCTACAAAGAGAAATCCTGTCTCGAAAAAATTAAAAGACACTCCAAATTGTCCAAAAGATTATATTTTTCTCTAAAAAGTGACTGCGTAGCAAGTGTCAGGGGTTTTCATCTCATTCTTAAGTTTATTCCTTACATTTCCTTATATAGCCCATATGAAACGGTCGGTTTTTGTCGTTTTGGGTTTTGTTGTTGTTGTTGTTGTTGTTGTTGTTGTTGTTGACTTTTCGAGGGAGGGCGTCCCTGTGTGTAACCCTGTCTATCTGGGAACTCACTCTGTAGACTGGGCTGGGCTCGAACTTTTGTTTTTAAGCTTGTAATTTTAAAGCATGTAATCGATATTTTTTTCCTAAAGAATCGCAGTATTAGGCATTAGTGTGAGGGATCATAAAGCCACAGGGTCACAAGGCCATCTCAGCTCCTGCCTAAGCAATACTTGAGGTCACCTGGAACCCACTTTGAAGGGCAGGCAGGCATCTTCGTGGTTCAAATTTCCATTTAGGTCACAAGTGTCAACCAAGTTAAATGTGCAGGGTGACAGCTGTCAAAAGGCCCTGACATACACTGGAAACTATGTTTGGTTTTTTTGTTTTGTTTTGTTTTTCTAATAATTAGACCAAAGGGCTGAGGCCTGGTAAGCTGGTGGAGCCACCTGGCAGGAGAAGACTTGGTCTGGCCAGTGGTTCCCCAGCAGTGGTTTCTTAGTAACCACATGTAACCACATTGTTCACAGGACTTTTATGTATTTGATGTGACCCTAAAGCCACCTTTAAAATATTGTTTCTATAATTTTTGGCGGATATTGATTTACTTAACCTCAAATCAAAAGTCTATGGTGAACTCCCAGTTCAGGGTCCAGTGACTGCCCCTCCCCCAGAATACCCTTAGCCAGTCGTTGGAAGGCAGGCTTTGTGGGCCAGGTACCCTAGGGTCCTTAATTAATTGTCTTAGTAGGCCTGGGCCAAGCTAATGTAGGGCCATTACAGGCCATGGAATTTCTGACAGATCTAGTTCAACTTAAAACTAAACTAATACCAGAACATAGGAAAGTCGGGTACGTGAGTACCCTTAGAAATAAGTATTTTCTTGTCTATACTTGCAATGCCTTAAAAATTGAAGGAGATCTTAGAAAAGTCAAAAGTACTGATTTGAGATGGGCATGTTTAAATCTCGGCATTCAGGATGCAGAGGCAGGCAGGTCTCCCATGGTCAAGGCCAACCTGATCTAAACATCGAGTTCCAGGCTATGTACTGCGACCCAGTCTTTAAAAAACTAGATAGATAGGTTGATAGATAATAAATTTGATTCTCCCAAAATGCCTTTAAACAGAAAGGAGCTATTTCTAATCCTAGTATAATGTCACAGTGGGCATTTAGTCAAATGCATGAAATTATTAAACTACTTACATGTTTTTCCTGCAGGAAGCCCAGGCAGGCAACATCCCCTTTATCAGGTCTGTCTGTATGATTTAAGACCTCTGTCCCATCTCTAGGGCAACTGGCCTAGTTCGTTGTCGGTCTTCCAAAACTAACCTAATTATTACAAAACATTGATTAATGAAAAATAAATGCTCTGGGTTTGGCTTGGGATAGCTATGAAATAACAGTCAGAGATTTATAATTTATGCCTTATGAAGCTACTGAAAAATTAATCATCCCCAAATTGAGAAATACAAGCAAGTTCCTTGAAAGTCATTTTTTTTTTAGCAGTGGCCATCATTAATGCATATTGCCCCCACAGTGTTACAGCCCCAGGTCCTGCAGCAAAGCAGAAAGTAATTAGGATTTGGTGAAGTGGGGCCACGTTTTAAGAGTGGAATTGTAGGCGGCCATGACAGTCCTTGTTCCCCTCTGCCTCCAACCCCGCTCCCTCAGACAGCCTTGGGCACATGCACGTGTCTCTGCCGGACCAGCTCCCACTTTATCTGTCCTTGGCAGCCTTTTCTTATCTCTCCTCTGCAGGGAAGAGGCCAACTCATTTTAGTCTTTTGGAGTAAAATCCATCCTTGGAGCCTTGTGCTGGAATTATAGGTGTTTGACCACTACACCGGCTGAGACAACAGCTGACCCACTATGTGTTCCCTTCTCATTAAGTGATATGTAAAATAGCATCCAAAAACTACTAAGGGAGTTTAGTGAATTTCTCTAAGCTGCCTGCGTGCAAATCTCCTTTGTTGTTGTTGTTGTTGTTGTTGTTGTTGTTGTTGTTGTTGTTGTTTCAGTTCTTATAAGTAAGAACCCGGAACTGGAAGCTACCGCCGGTCTTTGTTAGACGCCTGAGATGATTCACCCCTTTTCTGACTGTTCTCTCTGTCCACTGAAAGCGACATTTAGGTTTTGGCCTGTATCGAGTGAGTGCCATGCCAGCGTAGCCTGTTCATCCCATGGGGGCACAGAGTGTCTGACTTGGTCCAGTTGTTGCCTCCTCTCTGAGTTTTGGTCTCAGTTGCTCACTGGAATGCTGCCTTTCCTCCCCCCTCCACGCTATCTGCCCCCCCCCTCCCCAGGACAATGGAGAATTCTTGTAGACAGTTCTGCTTGACTTGGCCCTGACCCTTGGGAGCAGCCTATGGGCCAAGGTGCCCTGGTGAAGATACCAGGAACCACACTGTCCCACAGGGAAGTTGCAACCTGTGGTGTTTTGTCTTCCTGGGTATATGCTAACACCTGGTTTAATATTTGTGTCTCAAGCTTGAAAATGAATGACGAGATTTGGTATATTCACTCTTTCCAGCCCTGTCCCCAGGTACACACAACTATCCAACCTGGGTAGTTAGTTGCCTAGGAATAAAATGAGTAAATCTTTTTTTTTTCCTCGTTCCAGTCGGCCCTGCTCTCTCCGGCCAGCCCTGCTCGCTCTGGTTGGCCCCAAATGAGTAAATCTTAGTTCCATCCTGTCTATAAGTTTTTCAATAGACTATGGACAGAGAGAATGATGTTTTCAGTAGGTCACCCAAGAGCCATTCTGTGACTACCAGCACTATATTCAAAACCCTTGCCTGCCATCGCCTCCTTTGGTCTTGTAGAACCCCGATGGCAGATGGAACAGTTTCTTCTCCCTCTGCACATGAATAAACTGCTGTTCTGTTGTAGCTTGCAGGCTGAGAATCAATCTTGGCAGGCCTTGTTTTAAGTACCTCCTGGCTGGAGAGTTTGCTCAGGTTGAGAGCCCTGCCGATCAGAGCCCAGCACCCACCCACATCAGGCTGCTCACAATTGCCTGGAACTCCAGCCTTAGGGGATCTGACACTCTGGTCTCCGTGAGGACCTGCAGACTTAGGAGAATAAATGGTATCTGAGTACGCAACACTCAGTCCTTGTGAGTCCTGTAGTCCTGTTTCACAGAGAGGCTAAGGAACTTAGCTGAAGCAAGCAGAGCCATGTCCTCCCCCCCACCCCCCCATCTTGGTTCCAGAGAAGTGGAATCTGGTATGTTTATGTCCGAGGCTGGCCTTGAACCCCTGAGCCTCCTGTATTGTATTACAGGTTTGTATGCACCACTGCACCCGGCTTATATTACAGTTATCAGTGAGGCTCCTCCCCCTACCTCCTTTTGTTTTGTTTTGTTTTGTTTTGTTTTGTTTTGTTTTGTTTTTTGGTATTTTGAGATTCACTCTGTAGCCACAGATGAGCCTGAACTTCTGATCTTCCTTCCCCTACCTCCCAAGCCCCGAGATTGCAGCTTCTGCCTCCACACCTGGTGATGTGGTAACGGGCATCCGACTCTTGGCTCTGCGTGTTCCACGTGAGCACTCTGTCGGCCGAGCAGCATCTGCAGCCCTGTGTGCCATGCCTCATTTAACACATCATTTGCCGCTTCGTGACGATGAGCTAGTAGTTGCTGAACTTTCTTTTTGGATTTGTTGAGACAGGGTCTCTTTGCGTAACCTTGGCTGTCCCCAGAGCTCACTAAATAGACCACAGATGCCTGCCTGTCTCAAGTGCTGGGAATAAAGGCTCCCTGCAAAACTTTTTTTTGATTACAATGTTTAAGTGATAATGGGTAACGACAAGTGAGTGTTTTTATCTGTTCTATGAGAACTCGCTGTTCTCCCTATTTTCTTAGTTGATACTTGTGACCACTGAAAACCACAAGCTGCATAGCCTTAACATTTTAATTTGTTGGGCCCGACTGTCTCTTTCCTTTAATACCAACACTTGAGAGGCAGAGGCAGCCGATCTCTTTGAGTTCTTTAAGGCTAGCCTGGTTAGGGGTTACCTAGTAAGATCCAGTTGTTGTTTTTTAAAAGTTTCAGATGTAGTAATGCATACTTCTAACACCAGCTCCCAGAGGCCAAGGTGGGAAGATTGGGGGTTCGAGGCCAGCCTGGAATATACAGCAGAACCTTTCTAAGAAAATAATGATTTACAGTGTCATGCCAGCTATCCACCTGTGCCTACCTAACCTGCTTACGGCGTATATGATCCTGCAGTTCTCAAGTGGCCAACACTAAGTACCTGAAGTGAATTCGGTGGCACTCCCGGTATTCTGTGCCCCTCCCGGTATTCTGTGCCCCTCCCGGTCAGTTTGTTGGTAGTATGAAGTGTGTTTCTACCTCTTAATTGTCTCAAGAGAAGAATCCTAGATGGCAAGTCGAATGAAGGTAACTTGCAGTTTTTGTGTGTTTGGAGACAGTCCCATAACGTAGTCATGACTGACCTGGAACTGGCTATGGAAACCAGGCTGGCCTTTTAATTCACAGAGATCCTCCTGCCTCTGCTTCTGCTGCCCTGGGATTAAAGGCATGCACCATCACACTTTAATTTTGAGGTTTTGAAGCCGAGTCCCACGTCTGTCTGTGTTTAGTAAGGCAAGACCTTTTCTCTACTTAGCTCAGTCCCTGGGGACATGCAGGTTAGCCAGATTGACAGGAGAAAAGAAAAATCAAGTTTGATATTTACGTGAACCCCCCCACCCGCACCCCCCCCAAAAAAAACCCCACACCACCCTTAGGACAAAGGTGAGACACTGAGACACATTAGAGGTTTCCCTTTGGTTGTGAACAAAGAGGACTCAATTAGAGCTGTCTCTGTGATGCCTACATCTCAAGAGCCCTTTAATTAATTGTAGATGTGTTTGGTTTTTCCAGACAGGGTTTCTCTGTGTAGCCCGGCTGTCCTGGAACTCACTCTGTAGACCAGGCTGCCCTTGAACTCAGAAATCCACCTGCCTCTGCCTCCCAAGTGCTGGGATTAAAGGCGCGCGTCACCACTGCTCGGCTATTTATTTTAGAGGAGATGTAATATTTGGCCCTTCTTGGGCCAGAGGGCCAGAGTCATGTCTCCCTCTTCTGGGTCTCCACTCTTTCTTCACATTCATTGAGTCAAGCTTCCCCATATAGCATTGGCCCATCTGGAACTCAGTAGACATGGCTAGCCTCTGAGGGTTCTGCCTGCCTCAGCCTCCCAAATGCTAGGATTAAAGACAGCCATCACCAGGCGTGGCTGCCTTCATGAAGGCCTTACTTTTTTTTGGTTTTTCAAGTCAGGGTTTCTCTGTATAGCCCTGGCTGTCCTGGAACTCACTTTGTAGGGCAGGCTGGCCTTGAACTCAGAAATCCGCCTGCCTCTGCCTCCCGAGTGCAGGGATTAAAGGCGTGCGCCACCATGCCCGGCTAGGCTTTACTTTTTGAGATAGGTTCTCTTACTGAATCTGAAGCCTGCCATTTTGGCAAGGCAAGCTAACAGGTAAGCTGGGATCTGCTTGTCAGGTCTGGGGATTTGAGCAGCCTGCCCAGTTCTTCCATCTCCCCAGCCAAATGCTTGGATCATTAATATATTAAAGATTGTTTGAGCTTCAAGAAATTGTAGTTGGTGGAGGTGACTGGTAACTATATGGCCCATCTGAGGAGATTGAATCTAGACTAAGCCACGGTACCTGCATGTTAATTTGTCTTAAGTGGTTATAGGTGGCCCTGCCTAGTGGCTGGATGGAGCCTGGGCAGCCCAGAGCTGCCAATAGTTAAATGTGATTGCAGATCTAGGAGGGCTTCCCGCTCCTGCCTGCTCCTCCCCTACCTCCTTCCAGCCCTCAGGCTCAGCCTTCGGGAAGCCTGCAGTGTTCCTCCCTCCTCCCCATGGGGGGTGGGGTGGGGTGGGGGAGGGCGGCACCCTCAGTGGGCAGCTCCAAACTTTACTTCCCCTATCTTTCTTAATGCTTGCTGCTCTGCCTAAGGGTGAGTCCCTCCCAGCGCTCTCTCTTCTGTTCTAGCAGTTCCCAGACCCAGCTTGTGCAAAAGAGGGAGCTAAGAGGCACACCGCAGGCACCATGGTCCGCCTGTTGGCCTCCGAAGTACAGCAGCTACTCCACAACAAGTTTGTGGTCGTCCTTGGGGACTCTGTGCATAGGGCGGTGTACAAGGACCTGGTGCTCCTGCTGCAAAAGGATTGCCTGCTCACTAACAAGCAGCTCAGGACCAAGGGGGAGCTGAGCTTTGAGAAGGACCAGCTGAAGATGGGAGGCGAGCTGGATACCCTGCACAACCGCACGGACTACCGCGAGGTGCGCGAGTTCTGCTCTGACCACCATCTGGTACGTTTCTACTTCCTCACGCGGGTCTACTCTGAGTACATGGAGAGCGTCCTAGAGGAGCTCCAGTCCGGCAATCACGCTCCAGATGTGATCATTATGAACTCTTGCCTCTGGGACGTCTCCAGGTATGGGCGGAATTCCTTGAATAGCTACAGGCAGAACCTGGAGAACTTGTTTGGGCGCATGGACCAGGTGCTGCCCAAGTCGTGCCTGCTAGTGTGGAACACTGCTATGCCTTTGGGTGACAAGATCAAGGCGGCCTTCCTCCCACAGAAGTGTAAGGGCCAGTACCCCCGGATCTCGGTAGCCACCCTGAAAAAGAAAGTGACCCAAGCCAATTTCTATAGCCATGCGGAAGCAACAAAGCACTATTTCGATGTGCTGGACTTAAATTTCCACTTCCGGCAAGCCAGAATGCACCTGCAGGGAGATGGCGTGCACTGGAATGAGCATGCGCACCGCCAGCTCTCCTACCTGCTGCTAGCCCACATGGCCGATGCATGGGGTGTGGAATTGCCCCAACGAGACTCATGGGAGCCTGGTTTTGAGGCGTGGGAAAGTTCAGGCCAGGTAGAGGAAAGGCAGCCCCAAGACAACCTAGGTCCTCAGGTGTTTGCCCCATCTCCACATTGTCCTTTTCCCAGGCCACCTCCCCTTCTCCCATCCCCTGGCATGCCCATAAGGCCTCCACCCCTACTAGGATGTCCTCGTCCCCCGCCCCAGCAGATGCCCCCATTTCCACTCTATCCTCAAGTTTCCTATTTTTCCTCAGACCCTGTTTTCCAGTCAGACGAATTCTATATCCATTCCGATAGCCCCTCACCTACCCACACTGGATATGCCTTTGAGGGCGACTTTAGCTTTTATCCCCAGCCACCTGTGCCCAACTTCCGCCCACCCTGTCATCAGCGTCAGGCCCCGGTAGTACATAGGGGCTTCCCAAGGCATTTTGCTCGTGGCCCCTACTATAATCCTTGGAGAGACAGACCCAGGCGACCACAAAAACATGCCCCGGCCTGCCTAGAGTCAAGGCCCCAGTAGTGTTCTGACTAAGCCTTACTCTGGATGGGGCCATGTGACATCTGTCTTCTTTTTGTTTTTTGTTTTTGTTTTTGTTTTTGTTTTTTTTGTCTCATTGTTGGTCTAATACAGTGACCTTGCTAACCCAATCCCAGCTAGTCCTGTCTTGGACTTCTCTTTGTTTATTGCTGTTAGAAACAGAGGCAGGGAAGAGCAGACTGGCCCCCTCCCGCTGCCTGCGGCCATCTCGTCCCCCTGAGTGACCAGGAGTGACCAAGCAAGCGTTCTTACTACCTCCCCCTCGCTATTCTTGCTGCCTTTTTGTAAAAATAAGATTGAAATACAGAGATTGTTTCCAAAAGTGGTTCTGCCTGTTATGTGTGTGGTGTGTATGGACGAGTGCACGTGTGTGCCTGTTTGTGTCTAATGGTGGTGGGCTCTCCTTGCTGTTAAGCCGCTAGCTCAGCGAGGACTGTATGCATTAAATGGGTGCTTCTGGGAGCGGCTTAGTAGACTACTCAAAACAGTTGACAGTGTAAAGGATTTTTCACAAAGAGCCATTCCATTTTAGAACCAGAAAAAACTAAAGGTGTAAAAGTTAAAACACTTGCAAAACAAGAAAGCAAGAGTCTAAACAAATGACTCTGAGTCTTTCCTACTCTACTTATGACCATTTACATTAAGGTCTGTGTGTGTGTGTGTGTGTGTGTGTGTCTGTCTGAGACAGAGACAGAGGGGGGGATATCCCAGGCATGTAAGACAAGTCTCATGAACGTGCCTTTGAACTCAGCCTCCTGCTTCCTGCGTGCTGGGATTACACATAGGCACTACTGTGTCTAGTTTATAGGATATGGAGAATCAAACGCCAGGGCTTCATGCATGCTAAGCAAGCATTCTACCAAATAAGCTATGGTGAACACCAAGCCACTCATGTTCCAGGGACGCTTGCCTTCTGCTTGGTTTCTGGATGTGAGGAGATTGGAAAGAGGTTAGCCACACTTAGTGGTAATGTGAGCTACCATCGTAGAATAAAGCTGCAAAACGAAGGGGAGTCCCTTCCAGTCCTAAATAAGCCCTTTTGGGGTCAGCTTTGAGAAATGGCCACATCTAGTATTCCACATAAAAGACTAAGTGTAAATTGCTAAGTGTTTAAGTGTTAGGCCCCTTCTCAGGTAAAATACTCAACTAACATGTGGGTAAAATCCGAGTGATGGGAATTTTTTACCAAGGGATCAGACTGCTTTGTAGGTCCCTGGTCCCACCATCTCTAAGTGTGATAATGTTATTTCTCAAGAGTGGAATTCATGATAACACCAGAAATCAAGACCAGTTGGTTTTATAAATTCGCAGTAGCACTCTGTCCCCAGAGAACATATTCCTGGACAAAGGGGTCTTTACCCCAGAGGTCCCAGTGTCTGAGGTTCTGGGAGTAGCGGGCACTCCCTCAATGAATGGTTTTCCATGAATATGCTGATACGCTTTACAAAGGTATGGATGTGGCTATACCCCAAGTTTCTAGCGAACCTGTAAGCATCAGTGTAGTGCATTGAAGCAGCAAGG
Organism: Mus minutoides; assembly: GCA_902729485.2. Classification (NCBI taxonomy): domain Eukaryota; kingdom Metazoa; phylum Chordata; class Mammalia; order Rodentia; family Muridae; genus Mus; species Mus minutoides. The sequence continues at coordinate 613,602 of LR749850.1, forward strand.
TGATGCCCTTTGAAGACCCTAGAAATGTGGGGAAATTGGAATTTGTCAGAATGTCTCAGATTCCGGATGGGGGCAATGACTGGCTGTGGGTTGACACCATCAACCCTCACAATGTCCATTTACCTTAACTCTGGGTTTTTTTTTTCCCAAACAGCATGTAACTCCCGGTCTGAGTCATGCTAAGCGTTTGTATTCTCAGGGGTAAGCCAATAAACTGGTATTCCGGTGTCTCTGTCTGCTGAGCTAGATTGGTAAGTATTCATCCCCATTCCTCTCATCTTGCCAGTGAACCAGGTTCCTGGATACAGTGCTGAGAGCCAGACCATGAACGGGGCATGACTTTCTTGGGTTATGGATTAAACGGTCATGGCTGGTCACTGGCAGTTGTTTCTCAATGAGTAGGGTTTTCCTACACAGCTGTGCTCTCTTACAGCTTAGGGAGCCACAAATCTGAAACACATGTGTGACAGCTATTCTTAGTTGTCAGCTCGACCATGTCTGAGATTAACTAAAACCTAGTCAGCTGGGTAGACAGCCATTGTTGGACTAGCTGGACCACAGGCTGTAAGCCATTCTAATACATCCACTTTTCATATTTACGTATATGTGTGTGTGTAAATATACACATACAAACATGAAAATATAAACATGAAAATAAATGTACATGTATATATGTATTTTTTTTTCCATTCTTTTGGTTCTGTTCCTCTAGAAAACCCTAATGCAGATTTTGGTACCAGAAGTCATTGAATATTTTAGTGTATTAAGAGTAGGCTTAGCTGGGCGTGGTGGCGCACGCCTTTAATCCCAGCACTCGGGAGGCAGAGGCAGGTGGATTTCTGAGTTTGAGGCCAGCCTGATCTACAGAGTGAGTTCCAGGGCAGCCAGGGTTATACAGAGAAACCCTTGTCTCGAGAAAAAAAAAAAAAAAAAAGAGTAGGCGTTCCAGTTTGCTAACACCTGCAGTTACCCAAGCCTCTCCAGTTACTGAAGCCCACTGGAAACTCTAGGCTGCTAGTGGAAGATTACTAGGCAGCTAGGATGAGGGTCTTAAGGCCACACCCACAGTGGAACACCTACTCTCCAACAAGGCCACACCTCCAAATAGTTCCACTCCCTGGGTGGAGCATATACAAACCATGACAGTATCCCAGGCATTGGATGCCTGTATCAGGGTCACCGGGTGTCCCAAGATGCACCCCGATGGAACATGGTATTGAGGAGTGAGAATGAGCATGTTCTGAAGCCAAGCAGTCACCAGCAACAATGCCCTCCTTAAATATGGGACACCATGTTTTTAGGAGCTGGACTCCAGTCCTAAGCCAGGGCCCATCTTAAATAAACCAAGAGCACCCCAGAGTCTTTGTGGAAAACCCATATGGTTTGATGCCCCACCTGGTCTCTGGATTAGGTACCATCACGCTCCCATCAGCCTCTGCCTTGGCTGGTACAGGACATGTTGAATTTGGTATGTATATTTATGTGTCTTGGTATATATCTTTACTTCTTACCCCTGCAGGTTGTTATAGCAGGGGCTGGCAAAACCTTGGTCATGTTTGGACAGTGTAGGATACAGTAAGAATTTTTACCTTGGAATCATGGTGTATTAGTGAAGATATTTGATATTATCACTTCTTACTCCCGAGTCTAAATAGAGTGGGCTAGTTTGAGCAAGCAGTTTGTTTGTTTGTTTGTCGTTTAGATTTTAGATTTATTTATTTTACTAGTATGAGTCCTTTGCCTGCCTGTATATATGTACACCTCCATGTGTGGCCTGCCTGTATATATGTACACCTCCATGTGTGACCTGCCTGTATATATGTACACCTCCATGTGTGGCCTGCCTGTATATATGTACACCTCCATGTGTGGCCTGCCTGTATATATGTACACCTCCATGTGTGGCCTGCCTGTATATATGTACACCTCCATGTGTGCTTAGTGCATGCAGAGGTCAGAGATCACTGAACTTCCTGGAAGAGAAGTTATTAATAGTTGTGAACCATCATGTGGCTGCTGGAAATGAAATCTAGGTCCTCTGCAAGAGCAACAAGTGCTCTTAGCCACTGAGCCATCTTTCCAGCCCCTTGCCAAGTAAATTTTGGTTGTGTATTCTACCTGAGCGATGACGTTCTACCACCAGAGTGGCTGCCCCAGTCAGTGACCTGCACCACCTTTGCTGCCAGTGTTCTCAAGGTTATTTGGTGTGTTACAAGGCCTTGCCAAGATCCCAAGCTTCAGCTCCTTGTGTTCAGAGTGGAACCCTAGAATTTTGATAGATAGGCAGCTTACAAAAGAGGACTGTGCTCAAAACCACCGCTCTTAACGTTCCTCCTCCTAAAATATAAAATATATTTTAAAAAGTACAAAACGGGGCTGGAGAGATGGCTCAGCGGTTAAGAGCACTGACTGCTCTTCTAGAGGTCCTGAGTTTAAATCCCAGCAACCACATGGTGGCTCACAACCATCTGTAATGAGATCTGATGTCCTCTTCTGGTGTGTCTGAAGACAGCTACAGTGTACTTATATATAATAATAAATAAATAGTAAATTAAACTTTTTTTTAAAAAAAAAAGTACAAAGCACCTAAGACTGGGTTATCATGCCGTGTTTCCTGATTTGTCTGGTATAATACAGGCTTAGCCATTGTTAACAGATAGGTCTTTTTTTTTTTTTTTTGGTTTTTGAGACATGGTTTCTCTGTATAGCCCTGGCTGTCCTGGAACTCACTTTGTAGACCAGGCTGGCCTCGAACTCAGAAATCCACCTGCCTCTGCTTCCCGAGTGCTGGGATTAAAGGCATGTACACCACGCCCGGCTTCTTTATCATTTTTAATATGTTAAATAAACATGTATGTAAATAAGAGTGTTTTCCTAGTAAGCACACATTTAATACTGTGTCTAACAGTATCAATGCTGACAGCATCTAAATTCAACCCTCTCCCCTTGTAATGGTTTGTATATGCTTAGCCTAGGGAGTGGTATGATTAGAAGGTGTGGCCTTGTTGGAATAGTTGTGTCACTATGGGTGTGGGCTTTAAGACCCTTATCCTAGCTGCCTGGAAGCCAGTAACCCACTAGCAGCCTTCAGATGAAGATGTAGAACTCTCAGCTACTCCTGCACCATGCCTGCCTGGACACTGCCATGTTTCCACCTTGATGATAATGGACTGAACTTCTGAACCTATAAGCCAGCCCCAATTAAATGTTGTCATTACAAGAGATGCTTTGGTCATGGTATCTGTTCACAGCAGTAAAACACTAAGACACCACTCAAAAAATGGTTTCTGCCACTTTTCAAAGTGGGAACCAGTAAGGGATCCCATGCTGAGTGGCTGTCATGGCTGTTGAAATCTTGTACTTCTAGAAGAAAGCCCAAGACAATATCTTCTGTCAATGCCACGATGCACTGAGATCATGTGTCCTACAGGAAGTCCCACTCTTTGTCTATTGGTTTCTTTCTTGTCTCATCTTACTTTCATGCCAGCCTGTGTTTTCTATCAAGCAAAAGGCCAAAGTAGAGTCAAGCAATACATTTTGGTAGACTGGTTCAAGGACATTCTCTCAGCAGTAGGTGGTAATATCAATCATCAAATACTCCAGGCTAGCTAGACGCCTTTCTTAAAGTTATGATTCTGAACCTACAGGCAGCGAGGGTCCTGTGAGGTGATGCTCTGATCCCTGAGAATATCCCAGTTCCTTTAAGTTTTTGAGCAATGTTTTTAGCCTCTGGTAATCATTTGTCAAACAATAATTTCATTGTGTGCAGAAAAATGGTGATTTATATTTTCCCCTCCATTAACCAGAGCTATCTGGTAACCTTGCATTGCCTAGCAGGTTGGCTACCATGACATATGACAATGAGTGAGGCCAGACACCTCATTTCGTTTAGCTTGACCTCTACCAACAAGAGCCAGGCACTAAACATGAACATCTTGACCCTGCTCATATGAAATGAAGTTCTCAATAGAATCTAGAGCTTTGAAACAACCCAGGAAGGAGTCCCAGTGTTAACACAGATGTGATTGAAGTAATCTCGACACCAGATTGGTGACAAAGAAATTGGCCCCACAGAAAGGAGAGTACTGATAGAGGGTAAGTACTCTTAGTTTGAGGATCAGAAGGAGCCAATAGATGGCCATTAGATAAGACTATATAAAAATCATCCCTTACTATGGATGCTGACAGGGGGAGGGGGCCGGGAGGCAGCCTTTGCATGTGACATCATCTACACTGTGGGACTTCATTTTTCCTAACCAGCCAGCAATTGTCTACATAGTCAATTGAAGGTATTTATTGGCATGTCTATGTGAGTTAACGCATGATATTCTAGTGGGTCAGTCTTCTACAAGTTGATTGGCCAATGCATATTTGTTAACTCAATTAAAAAAAAAGATTATTTTGTATCCAGAAAGACATTTAATTCTCATGGCTACAGATATAAAGATACACAGATAGGTAAAGTCTAGATAAGAAACCTACCTTATGCTGGACGTGGTGGCGCACGCCTTTAATCCCAGCACTTGGGAGGCAGAGGCAGGCAGATTTCTGAGTTCGAGGCCAGCCTGGTCTACAAAGTGAGTTCCAGGACAGCCAGGGCTACACAGAGAAACCCCGTCTCGAAAAACCAAAAAAAAAAGAAAAAAAGAAAAAGAAAAAGAAACCTACATTATACAAGAGTGTTTAAGGAAGGAGGGAGAGAATCTCCCTTCCTCAAGCATTTCTTCATTTTTCCTTTGATCTCCTTTAGGTTGGGTTGGGTTGGGTTTGGGTTTTTGAGGCAGAGGCTCAAGCTCTGCCTCTAGCTGAGGAGGACTCTGACTGCTCTTCCTGTCTCTGCCTCCACCAAAAGGCAGCCACCACCCTGCTGCTAAGCTATTCCTTAACACTGGGATCTGGAACCTTCTCACAGGAATCACAAGGAGACTAAACCTGCGTGGTGGATGACTACGTAGCACACTAAACCCTCATAGTCTACCTTTATTCTAAGCCACATTAAAATATCAACTAAAAGTCTGTATTCACATAATGTCATTTACTTTGTAAATAATAATAGCACCTTTCGCCAAATGTTGGATAAAGTAAGTACTATATGAATACAGTGTAGGGGGGAAGGGGGAGAAGGCTCAGCAGGGAAAACATTTGACTTATAAGCATGATGGCCTGAATTCAATCCCCTGCTCCCGTGTGTTGGAATGGGAGAACTGACAAATTGTCAGTTACCTCACATGTGCTTTGTGACACTCACACCCACACACACACCTACACACACATACACAAAACATAATAAAGGATATTTTTAAAAATATTGTTGGATTCAAGGCTTCCATTTATAACATGGAGAATGATGGAACTAACCTTCCAAGGGTGTTAGAACTTTGAGTCAAGATTCTAAGCTCCGTGGGTTGCGGGTTGGGGGTTGCGGACACCACTGTTCAGTGGTACAGTGCTTGTTATTATGCACAAGGCCCCAGTTAATCATAATGCCAGCAACCAAAAACAGCCCTCAGAGCTTCAGTTGCTGACAGTTAACACTGTAAACATCTGCAGAGCTGAGCATAGGGCCGCATGCCTGCCATCTTAGCACTTGGGAGGAAGAATCAGGTATAGAGTGAGTTTGAGATGCACTTGGGCTACATGCTGAGTTCCATGGTGGCCTGATTACAAGCACGATTTTCTCTGTCTTTGTGATGGTTTGTATGTGCTCGGCCCAGGGAGTGGCACTATTAGAAGGTATGGCCCTTTTGGAGTAGGTGTGGCCTTGTTGGGGTAGGTGTATCACTGTGGGTATGGGCTTTAAGACCCTCATCCTAGCTGACTGGAAGACAGTCTTCCACTAGCTACCTTCAGATGGAGATGCAGAACTCTCAGCTCTGCCTACACCATGTCTATCGGGATGCTACCATGTTCCTGCCTCAATGATTATGGACTGAACCTCTGAACCTGTATGTAAGCCAGCCCCAATTAAACATTGTCCTTATAAGAGTTGCCTTGGTCGTGCATGGTGTCTGTTCACAGCGGTAAAACCTTAAGAAGTAATAAAAGAAACAACAAACAAAATCATAGCACTCAAGAGATGGAAGAAAGAGAGTCTTACAGAAGACTCAAGTTTGGTCCCCAGCACCTACATCAGGAGCTGCACACTGCTTTTAACTCCAGTTCCAGGGAAACTCTTCTGGATTCCCCAGAGATCTGCACTCGTGGGACCGTACTCAAAGACATACAAATTTACAACTAATAAAAGGGCTCTTTTAAGTTCCTACAGCCCGAGGTTGTTCCGTATAAATGGTATAATAGCTGGAAAGCAATTAGTATAATGTCTGAGCATACAGTAACTAGTGCATTCAGCTAAAATAGAAGACCGCCCAGAGCTATGCTTGCTGTGCTCAGGCCTGCTAGAGCCCCTTCGATTATTTTAAGGTCAGGCGTTTGCTTTAGAAAAACCAAGGCTAGAGGACAGCCAGGGCAGTCGCCTTTAGCAAGCAGGATTAATGGCTGCTTTCTAACCCCATAGGCCTAGAAAGCGCAGAGCTAAGAAAGCTGCTTAGCCTAAAGACAAAACATTCCCTTGCTTTTGAAAATGATGGCCTTGAATTGAAAGACATAAGCAGGCGTCCGTGCAGCATTCGGATGTTGTGGCTTGCTTCACTCTTGGTTTCTTTCTAGAAAGGTGTTGTCTAATGTGAGCCTGGAAACATACAAACAAAAAAGAACACATTACATCCACATTTCGTGACTAGATCTCAGACAAAAGGAAAATGGGCGTGGCTTCGGTGGCTCCTGTTCCTCAGTTCTCCTTGCTTGGATCCAAGAGATGCCTGAGCTTCAGCCCTCCACAGTTCAGATTTACCTCCCCAGTCACCTCAGCCATTGCTCCAGAGCTCAGTCCTTCCAGAGGATGATGGGATACGGAACACCTCCAGTATTCTTTCTCTTATCCCTATCCGTGAAGGCATATGGTTATTCTGGATATCTACGTATACATATACACGTGTGTGTACACAAATACAACAGACTTCCATAAGTGCATAGGAAATATACTGTCTCATGTACTGTAGGTTTAGAGACTGGTCAAAGATGATGCTTGTCAGGGGTTTAAAATATGATAAAGGTCTCGGGATATGGCTCAATGTCTGCAGAGCACTTGCCTAACATGTATGAGTACTTGAGTCCAGTTTTCAGAAATACACACACACACACACACACACACACACACACAGAAATTCAGCATACAATTGCCTTTAATCCAGGAGGAAGAGGAGGAGAGAGAGGAGGAGGAGGAGGAGGAAGAGGAGAGAGAGGAGGAAGAGGAGAAGATTCAGCCTACTCACACTGCCTTTAATCCAGACGACACGGTGAATGCTCCTGGAAGAGAGAAATATCTACAACAGTACCCGGATCTAAGGGAGGGGGAGCTGACATGTAAGGGCAGGAGCAGGGACAGTACAGGTTGTGACTCTGCTTTGTAAAAAACAGACAAGTTTAACCTCTCCTGCCACGGGTGGCCTCATCCTAATGAAGGTGTATGTAAACAAGAATTCAGAAGTGGGGCAGAAGAGAAAGGCATGCTACAGAGTAACCAAGTGCTTGGAAACAAACCAGGGCAAATGCCTTCTCCTGGCTCCGATTCTAGCCCAATGGGAAGGGACCACATGTGGGGGTAACCTTCTTGCTGGTAGTGAGAGAGAACGGGGAGGGGGGCATCTTTGAAAAACCATTATTCTGCCAAGCAGGGGTTTAAACTGAGAAATGTCAGAATGGTCACTCTCAGTCATTTTTGATGCTACCCGTTGAGCCCAGATTCTCACAAATGGTGGCCATCACTACTGCTGAGGCACACACACAAGACCCCAGTCTTCCCGTCCCTAGGGAAAACTGTATCTCTGCTAATTAAAGACAGTTTCGTCTAAAAAACAAAACAAAACACTCTTGAAGTCAAATTATGTTTTAGCTGGAATTCTGATACACCAGGGGAGTAATTCTGGCTGTCTCATTCTGTACCAGACAAGTGTTGAAGCCCGGGACCTGGCGGCCCTAACAAGCTAGGCTCTGCCACTTGTCCTCAATAGGCCAATTAAAGGTGTAATTGCCAGTCAACAGAGGGAGAGGAGATGTACCCAACGTGGTCATGTTAGGAGGGGGAACAAATAAGGAAATCTAGGACACCCTCCCAAATCCAAGGTTACCCAAATCCAAGGTTACCACTGAAGCACTGACCTGAGATACAAGTTTTTACTTATTATTTGGCGCATGGGTGTCAAGGATGGGGGTGGGGCAGAGAGGTCAAAGAACCTTCAGGAGCTTGTAGGTTCCAGGGGAACTCATGACAGGTGCTCTGCCATCAGATCCTTCTTGAAGATTCGAGTTAAAATAAACAACAGGAGACCCCAATAACTAGGCAAGGTGTGGTCCAGCCAACCACTGACTCTCTCATCCGGTGGCCTGACAAGTTGTCAACTGTGTTAAACGTATTCCAGGGAGGCAAATTCGTCCTCTGGCTGACATCAGGCTTCAGCCTTCTCCTAGTGTGTTGTGTGACCTCGTTCATGGGGAGGTTAAAACAGATACCCACTTACACCTAACAGAGCGCCAACAGCTGCCCAAAGTGAGGATACCACCAAAGTCCAACCTGGTGAACCAGTGAGTTTATTAAGGTTACCGTGGTAGTTTGAATGAGAATTGTTTTCATATATTTGCATACTTGACTGATGAACTGTTTAGAAGGATTAGGAAGGGTGGCCTTGTTGGAAGAGGTGCATTGCTAAGGATGGACTTTGAGGTTTCAAATGCCCACACCAGGCCCATTGTCTCTGTCTGCTGTCTAAGGATCAACATGTAAAACTAGCAGTTACGTCTCCAGCACCATGCCTGCCTGTGTGCCACCATGTTCCCTGCCACAATGATAATGGACTAAGCCTCTGAAACTCCAAGCCAGCCCCAATCAAATGCTTTCCCTTATAAGCATTGCCTTGGTCATTGTGTCTATTCACAGCAATAGAACACTAAGCCACTTACAAAAGCAGAAGTGAATCAGACAGCTGCCATCACCAAGGCCCAGGCTTGCATGGATGACAGACAGCTCATGAAAGGTGGCAATCTGGAGCACACTGCATAGCCTACAGGCAGATCAACAGGATGGAGGTGTGCTGAGCAAGGAGTTCAGTTACTCTGCATATCTTCCAGGCAGCTCTGCTTATCTGAGGATCTTATAGACAATTTAGCTTGTCAAAGAGTGACTGAAGGAATCTTTACTGCTAATATACTCTAGAAGAGAGAAGCCTAGTGAATCTGGTCAGTTTCAGGGACTTCCTGAAGCTGTTTGAATTGTCTACTTCCAATCTTAATGAGCTTCCCTGCAAGAGGGAGGGCTTTGCCTCTCCTTAGACCATCCTGTTTCACTCCCTGTAAACACCCTGCTTAAAACCTGCTCCTACAGGCTGAAAAGATGGCTCAGCGGTTAAGAGCACTGACTGCTCTTCTAGAGGTCCTGAGTTCAAATCCCAGCGACCACATGGTGGCTCACAACCATCCATAACGAGATCTAATGCTCTCTTCTGGTGTGTCTGAAGACAGCTGCAGAGTACTTACATATAATAATAAATAAATAAATCTTTAAAAAAAAAAAAAAGCTTCACCTCTCTTGTCACATCCTATGTCTTAAAAAGTTCCCTCTCAAGATGGATGGAAGGTTTTTGCCCTCAGAAGAAACTGCTGCACAGCATTCCCAGGATGACATTCCTGGGGGGAAATTTCAATTCCTTGGGGAGCATTGTTACAAAAGTGTGATCGCCAAAGGGAGGGACAAAAGTGTCTGGAGAATGCCTTCTCTCCTGGCAGGACACCATGATTGACAGTTATAGATGAATGTGGTTAGGAAAAATACACACACACACACACACACAGAGAGAGAGAGAGAGAGAGAGAGAGAGAGAGAGAGAGAGAGAGAGAGAGAGATGTTTGGTTCAGCCTGTTTGGAAATCATATAATGAGATCTCAGTATTAGAAAGATTGGGAACCACTGTCTAAAATTCAAGGCCCTTGCATATTGGCCCTACCAGTGTTCACCTGTATACATATTTCTCTATTGTTGACAGATCTCTGGTGTTGAAGGTAGGAAATATATTTTTTTAAGGATTTAGTAAACATTTTATCTTCTAACTTGTTCATGGTTTTTGATCAATAATTCATTCCATAGCATCTGTCTCTTAAAGTCTATCTTGTCTGTAGTCTTTATGGATGACAAATCAGTACGTCTGGAAGACAAAATACTGCCTCTTTAAAGCACACAGCAATTCAGATGAAATGCCCCCAATTTATAATATATAGATAAGAACACCAAAAGCCTGAGCTCTGTGGAACAGAAGGTACACCCAAGACGGCTGCAAACTCAAGCAAGAGGCAGAAAACCCACTTAGACATGGGCTCGGCGCTTCAAATGGTCTTTGTTTATTTGATCACCAAATATCATTTATAATATATTGTGGGCTACTGGGACATGCCCCTGCACATTGTTTATCACTCTAAACAGACAGGCATTGTGCAGGACAGTGATCTAGTAGCTGCTTTTTTGTGCTAATCTCTCCAATGAGAGATTACAAGCGAGGGATAAACAAGCGAGGTCACGGGGCTTGGCATAGAGCCAGGGCGCCATCTTTGGCCCATGCGGCTCCGCCCACTCCCCACACTCACGTCCATCCTGTCAAATCCCCAGTAAAACTGCCAGTTGCCCGCCCCTTCCTTCCTTCCTTCCTTCCTTCCTTCCTTCCTTCCTTCCTTCCTTCCTTCCTTCCCTCCCTCCCTTGCTCCCTCCCTCCCATTGTCCCTCTATCTCTCCTTCCTACTCTTTCTTTATTTTTCCTTCTTTTGCGCTCTCTCTCTCTCTCTCTCTCTCTCTCTCTCTCTCTCTCTCTCTCTTCTTGAGACAGGGTCTCACTCTCACTATGCAACTTTGATTGGCATGGAACTCACCATGTAGACCAGGCTGGCCTCGAACTCGCAGAGCTATGCCTGCCCAGCCTCCAGAGTAGCGTGCTCCACCATGCCCAACCATTCTTTAATCCACTACACACCCTGCTTCCCTAGTTATCCCTGGCTGACTAGAGGCCAAAACAAACACACACACAAATTCAGGCCTCCTTTCTCTCCCCCCTTTCTGTCCCATAACTATGCCATCTTGTAGGCAGGCAATGGACCCTGGTTCTTACAGTTTCTGTCCTCAGGGTTTCTCCTGAACAAACCAGTCGCTCTTCCCTTTATCCTTCTCCTCACCAACCTTACCCTTACCAAGAACTTCTCAAACACACACAGTTTCACTTAATTCTCAGGAGAGCTACTGGATAAAAGAGCCCTTAAAGGTACTGACTTCCAAATGAGCATGGTGAGACTCGGGAATGTTAAAAGCCTGGTTCAAAGTTACATGACCAGTACAACCAGTACAACCAGGATTTGGTCCCTGTCAGGCTGCTGGCTTTGGCATCTTCACTCAGAAAACAGAAATCAAATGACTAAATAATTGGGGGACTGCTACAACTGAACCCACCGCTGGAAGTCATGGAGGATGCTGGACCATCTCACTCCTGTCCTACGGCAAGCAGCTTTCAGCTGTCTTTCTCCATGTGCACTTCAGCAAAGGGAGGAGGAGGAGGAGGAGTCATCTATTTGGAGGATTCCAGCTAATAAGAATTCCTCTAAACTGGGTGTGGTGGCGCACATTTTTAATCCCAGCATTCGGGAGGCAGAGGCAGAGGCAGAGGCAGAGGCAGAGGCAGAGGCAGAGGCAGAGGCAGAGGCAGAGGCAGAGGCAGAGGCAGAGGCAGAGGCAGAGGCAGAGGCAGAGGCAGAGGCAGAGGCAGAGGCAGAGGCAGGCAGATCTACAGGCAGCCTGGTCTACAAAGTGAGCTCCAGGACAGCCAGGGCTATACAGAGAAACCCTGTCTCGGAAAAACCAACCAACAAATAGAAACCTTACTTTGCAAGAACTTAACACAGGGCAATCAGTAACTTCTCAATTACAAAACAAACAAACAAACAAACAAACACCTTTAAAGAATGCCTCTAGATCATGATCCTCACTGGAACCAAACTCAACAAGAGATGTCTAGACTCTGTTCTTCCTAGGAGAAGCACACAGTATCTCTCATGAGGTATTCTTGTTAAATAATATCCTGCTAAATAAATATATTCACATTTCTAGAATTAAATAATCCTTCTCAGATGAAACAAGAGTTATTAGTCCAAAACATATTAGTGAAGTGGAAACTTCTGGTTTCTTTGACAAGTTAGTTATGTCAAATGATGTTTTGCTGGGGCATACAGGTGACTGGATGTCTTGCTAAAGCAGACACATGAAAGACTGTTTTCCTGAAGCAGACACAGGTGAAAGGATTTTTTGCTATAGCAGACCCATGAAAGGACACTTGATGAAGGAGCATAAATAAGAGCCTCCAGTCAGTGGGAACTCGAGCACTGGTTTGCTTTGCTCCACCTCACTGTTCTTCGCTAACAGCATGCACGCATTGGTTCACCTCACATCCACTGCTGAGCTCCACGAGCAGTGACTCCCTCGAGAGGAACTCGCCAAAGAACTTCTTGTGAGGTTCCTTTGGCTTCTTGCTGTCTCCAGGGGCTTAGCAAGCCTTGCGGTTTCTTCTGCATTGAACTGCCCTTGCTGGTCCGCGTGTGGTGTCTGCACAGTGGACTGATCTGCAGCTGCTGATTCATGTTTGGTGTTTGCTAATGGACTGGACTGAGAACAACAAAGACTGGACTCGCCCCCAAAGAACTATTTCTAAACAGGTCTACTTCCCCTTATATTAGAGGTGTGATTGGTTAAAATTCCAGACCAGGGGCTGGTGAGATGGCTCAGCGGGTAAGAGCACCCGATTGCTCTTCCGAAGGTGATAAGTTCAAATCCCAGCAACCACATGGTGGCTCACAACCATCCGTAACAAGATCTGGCTCCCTCTTCTGGAGTGTCTGAAGACAGCTATAGTGTACTTACATATAATAAATAAAATAAATCTTTAAAAAAAAAAATCCAGACCAACTGAAGATTGTATTTTCTAATTTCTCTGGGGATGGAGATGAGAATGGTGACAAGAAAGAATCAGAAATCAAAAGATTCCTATAAATTAATTGCAACCTATCAGATGAGAAAAAAATCACTATTGAACACACACCAAACAGGGGATTAATACCTAAAATATATCAGTAACTTCAAAAGTTAAATATAAAGCCCACACAAATCAATCAACCAATGACTAATAAGCTGAATAGACAATTCTTTCATTTTTAATATTATTTATTTATTTTTATTTATATGAATACACTGTGGCTGTCTTCAGACACACACCAGAAGAGTGTGTATCAGATCCCCATTACAGATGGTTGTGAGCCACCATATGGTTGCTAGGAATTGAACCCAGGTCCTCTGGAAGAGCAGTCAGTGCTCTTAGCTGCTGAGCCATTTCTCCAGCCCCCCCCAGAATACACAATTCTTGAGTAAGAAATAAACTGGCCATTAATACTTAGGAGAGTGCTTAACATCTCTAGCAATAAGAGAAATGCAAATTAAAACTTTTGAGATTCCATCTCATCCCAGCCATAACAGCTGTTATTTAAAACAACAACAAAAGCCGGGCGTGGTGGCGCACGCCTTTAATCCCAGCACTTGGGAGGCGAGGCAGGTGGATTTCTGAGTTCGAGGCCAGCCTGGTCTACAGAGTGAGTTCCAGGACAGCCAGAGGAATACAGAGAAACCCTGTCTCGAAAAACCAAAAAAAAAAAAAAAAAAAAAAAAAAAAAAAAAAAAAAAAAAAAAAAAAAAAAAAAAAAAGCTGAAAAAGCTGTAGGGAAATAGGAACCCCTATTCACTGCTGGTGGGGTGTAAGTTTATACAGCCATCATGGACAGGAGGAGGGGTTCCTAAAACAATACTAAAATAGACCTGCTGTTTGGCCCAGCGTTCAACAATAGGGCACACCTGGAGGACCCTTAAGGGTAAGATATTTGCACATCTGTATCTACTGTGGGACTAGTCAATAGCCAGAAAATAGAAACAGCTTGGAGTTCTGTTGATAGATGAATGGATAAAGAAAATATGGTTCATAGACACGACGGGACTGTTTTAGACACAGAGGCAAATGAAATTATAACACCTGCAGGAAAATGGATGGAACTGGAAATACTTATTTCATCAAAATAAGCCAGACTCAGAAGACAGGGCTACACACAGTCCATGTGCTCACACAGTCCATGTGCTTACACAGTCCATGTGCTTACACAGTCCATGTGCTTACAGGTAGCGCTAGAGAAACCAGACTTGTTAAGCACACAGGCTTTTTTCTTCAAGGGAAGACATTGACACTTGTTCACCTAGGAGGCTGAAGCGGGTGTTGTTTACCAACCTGGTGGTCTGTTGCTCTCCTGTGGAGGCAGAGTCTTTCCTCAGGCTGAGCACAGCTTCTCTGTCAATAGAACTCACCCTTACGGAAGAGGTCCCTTGCACTTGCCAAAAAGTTTTGCTATTATGCTTATTACAAACCCTTCCTCCTTGGCCTTATCCCGAGCATCCTTTCCCAGTCAACAGAAACCATTCCTGTGGAAGAAGTCATAGGTACTTTGCAAAGGAGTTTCAATGCAGCCATGTCCTAAGCTTTATTGTTATAATTGTCACAAGGAAACCTTTCCCAAAGTTGTACTGCATTTAAATATGTCAAAATAAATCGATTGGGGTCAGACTCCAGAAGTTTGAATGAGCCTGGCCAACAAAGTTGTACTGAACAGGGTTCTGTCTTACCTCTTGCAATTTGTTTCTCTGCCAGCGGGAGAACTTGCAGGAACCCCCCTCAAAAGACTGTGTTTTCTCTCATATTCGGGACTGTGTGTGCGTGTGCGTGTGTGTGTGTGTGTGTGTGTGTGAGTAGAAAGCATAAGGGAGGTAGAAAGGGTAATGGAATGCCTGTGACGTGACGTCAGAAGTGTGGAAACCAGCAAGAGAGTCTGGAGAGAGGGGGAAGGTAATGGGGTTGGCATATAAACTAGAACAAAGTGTAGTGAGACACACATGTATGAAAACATCATACTGATATTCTATGTTAACCTAAAATTTAAAAAAGCAACTGTGTATGTATGTATCTTATTGAGACTGATTTGACAAAATGTCTTGAAAAGAACACAACTTGGAGGAAATTGAATACTGATTGGGTATTTGATGTTATTGATGTAATTTTTAATCTACTCTTGGTGTGGTAATTGTATTATAGTTTTGTCAGCGTAATGGGTTCTTACCACCGGGCTGGGGAGTACATGCCAATGTTCCCAGTATTCAGAAGGTGAAGGGAGGAGGAGTGTGAATTCCAGGGCGCCTTATGCTCCGTTATGAGATCCTGTTACAAAACAAGATAAAAACCAATCCAGGATATTTTACATTGGAGAGAAGCATTCTACTACTATTGAGCTGTATCTCCATGGAAGATGTACATTCAGAGCAGGAGCAGACCTGTCTTGGCTCCTGTACCTATTCAGCATCCCTATCACTTAAATTGATATTACAATTCTCCACATCCTCTTATAAAACACCTGGTATATGGTAAGTCGCTAATAAGAAATATGATGAGGATAACAGGTCATATGCCATTATCAAGACGCCCTAGTGGTCCTTGCCCAGGTGAACAGAGTTCAGAAACAACTCATGAATTCACAGACACACGGGAAGAAGAGCTTCCTGTTCACCCAGGCTCCCCTTCACCATGGCTAACTGCTCGACTGTATTTCCCAAATGACTGACCTGAATCTTACCTCCTTGGGCCAAAATGCTTTCCTTACATCTCTTCTCAAGATGTGGGAGGCATGGGGAAAAAGTAGAGCCAGAGTTCTTTGTTTTCTCTTCTGTACCCTCAGAAAAGTCTCTGGGACTCAGTATTTAATCTCACATTCAGTCACTGCACAAAGGTTTACCAAATTCACACGGAGAAAAGGAGACGCAATATCGGAAGAAGAGCATCC
This sequence comes from Mus minutoides, assembly GCA_902729485.2. Taxonomy (NCBI): domain Eukaryota; kingdom Metazoa; phylum Chordata; class Mammalia; order Rodentia; family Muridae; genus Mus; species Mus minutoides. Next base: position 629,607 of record LR749850.1, read on the forward strand.
TTCCCTACATTGCCGGTCTCTCCATCTGTTTTTTTTTTTAAGCTTTCCTCATCCCTCTTTCTTTTGATGACGACTAGCTCCCAGCATCCTCAGCAGTTTGAGGAGGCCCACTAGCGTTTGAGCTGGAGCAGTGGAAACTGGTTTGAGCCAGGTTGCAGCTCTGTCTTTAGTTGCTGGAGCCTCCTGGAGCTTGCGCTGTGGGAGATAGGGGAGATGTCACAAATGTCACACACCAAGCAAACCACCTGGCTGGTTGTTAAGCTCTTAATCAAAACCCAGCTATCATGGCTGGTCATAGCAGCCACCTCTTCAACTCTCACAGAGAGCCATCCCTGTCTTTCTCCAGTGTCCCTTTTCCTTTGTCCACCCTAAAACCACGGCCATACCACACAAAGTCTTCTCAGAAGACTCACGCCTCTCTCCATAGCTACCTCCCCTTCCAGAAATACCCTCTGAGCCCTCTTGGGCAGTCTTCCTGACCCACACTCTACGTATGAAGCACTGATTATGATTATGATTATTATACCCGTGCATCTATGAGAGCTCCCACACCTCTTCAGGCCTGTGGACCTCAGTGAGTGAAGCCTCGATCTGTGCTAGGCTATCAGATGGCCCTTTGTGGTCACATGCAGAACAATGATTGCTTATAAAACCCAGAGCTTTAGAGCTGGGCCAGGAGGCACAGGCCTGTGATCCTAGCTACCAGTAAAGGCTGAAGCAGAAAGATAACGAGTTCAAGGCCATCCAAGGCAAATTAGTGAGCCTTTATCTCAAGAGTAAAAGTAATAACAGAGTAGGTGATATAACTCAGTGGCAAAGCACCTCCCAGCATTCAATCCCCAAAAGGAGAAGTAAAAATAAATAAAACAACGTTAGCTTTCAAGATCGTATTTTCAGTCCCTCCTTTATTGCCCGTGCAAACCTATATAGAGCTACTTTCACTGAAAACTTTTTGAGGTGATAAATTTAAGTTCCGGCACTAGGAAACTTACCCAAGGCAGGTGGGTTGTAGTAGCAGAAAGCATCCTGCACCCTGTCTGGGTTCCATTTCCCAAGACACAGGGAACTCCCTGTCGCTCCGCTCCTCTTCCTTAAATGACAAGGTAGTTGCTGCTCTAGAATGACAAGCATCTTAAGCTGTGGTTTTGAACCTGTGGGTCACAACAGGGTAGCTGTTCTTGCTACTTCTTGAGTTCTTCTTTGTCCCACCCTTCTCTACCCTTCCTAACAACAGACAGGAGAGAGAAAAGGATAGAAAGGAAAGGGGCAGCATTATTGTTAGACTACTTTCTGTTTATTAGGGCATCTTGGGGCAAGTTTGATCTTCACCATCAAGATATCTAATTTCTTCTTGTTGTTGTTTCTTCTTTGTGCATGACCTTTTAACAAACCACAACCAACAACAGCCAACAGCAAACAACCTACTAAGCTATAACCAACAACCCCGCCCTGTTCCCACACCTGGATTAAAATGAAAGCACGTTCTTATTTTTGTTTTCTTTATTATTATTATTTTTTAAGGAAACAAAATTCTCACTGTATAACTCCCTTGCAGAGGGTGGCATATCAGCTATCCAGCATCTCAGTTACTTATACTATGATTCACAAAATCACAATTACATCGTAGCAACACAACACAACACAACACAACATGAGGAACTCTATCAAAGCCTCATCACGGTAGGAAGGTTGAGAACCAGCCTTCAGGGGATAAATTAGGTAAAGTAAGAAGACAACAAGACTAACAAGAAGGGTATCAGAATCAAAGTTTGTGAAGAATGGAAGTCTGCGTTTTTCAGATGAATGGCTATGTTCCTACAAGACTGGGTCTCTTCTACACCAGAGCATCTTGATGCTCCGGGAGATTCTTACAACATCACTAATGGGCTGGAGAGATATTGCAGAGATTAAATGGGATACAGGGTCCCAGGACCCATATAGCAGCCCACAACCATTTATAAATTCAGTTCCAGGGGATCTGGTGCCCTTTCCGGACTCCCCTACACACACGTGTTACACAGACATATATTCAGACAAAACAATCATGTAATAAATATAAAAAACACCCGTTCAGAGCTGCATGGGTTATGGTTGTTGGCAGGGAGAGTGTGTGTGTGGGTGTCTGTGACTCTTTTGCCTGTTCTTGGGATCCTTTTCCTCTACCAGCCTTGCTGTGAGAGGAGATTCCTGGTCTCCTTATATCTTCTGCTGTGTGCAATTGCTGTCCTTGGGAGGCCAGCTCTTGTCAGGTGGGAAATAAGGGGGTGAATGGAGGGTAAGGAGGTGGGAAGGACTGGGAGGGGTGTAGGGGGAAGGGAGGTGGGGGATACTGGAGGGAATGGGGGAAAGGCAGGTGGGGGGTTTGGGGAGGAGTTGGGGGAAGGGAAGCCGGGGTCAGGATCTATTCTATGAGAGAAGAGTAAACAATTTTTAAAATGATCTATTATTCATTTACTCTTTATCAGCTCATTATTGGCTGACCTTCTGCTGTGCACGTGGCCCAGGCTGCCCCTCTTCTGGGCACCAGGCCCCGGTGCTGTGTAGGAGATCCAGATAGAAGGAAGAACTCATGGCTGAATTGTTCTCTCGCTGAAATTTTGTTAGAAACACATAGAATCTCAGGACACCTATGTGGTGCTGTGTGGAATTATTACCAACCTTTATCTGACCATCAAGTCCACCAGGCTGCAGGCTGTTCAAATCCTCCTCCACAGCAGGGTCCACTTATTACCCCAGAATCCTGGCCTCCTTGGGGGAATTCCAGCAGAGCCATGAAGAAATGTGCTCTTCTGTAAGGTTTTCTTGTCTGACTTCATTCCAAGAGCTAGAGCCACAGCAGCTGATGAGGGTTCATAGGGAATGAAGGAAGAGTCTGGGTGGTGTCCAGAAGGCAGGATTCTGCCAGAGGCACAGCTTTTAAAATGTGTGTTGAAATAGGTCGTGACTAAGACTCAGCTGCCTCTGGAGGTTGTACTTCAGGGAAAACCTTTGGCATATATACTGAATCCTCCGTTTGCTTAGGGGCTCCTAGAGAAAAGACTTAAACCACACACACTCGAGTAGATTAGATATCATCCAGGTGACCCAGGTGTCCCCAAAGCAGCCAGACCACCTGGGAGTAGGGAGAGCCCAGGAGGAGGTCCACCAAGGGGAGCAGGTGTGAACCTTAGGACCTGGGAGGAGGGATGGGGATTCGGTACTGGCAGACATTCATTTTGGCCACAGTAGCATTAGGGATAAGACAGCATTGTATACCTGTCAGGCGAGAGACTGAAACTGGGAAGGAAGCCAAAACAATGGTGGGGGTTGATCCGTGGACACACGTGAGCCCAGCTTGGGGACGGTGGTGTCCCCAAAGTTACCAAGGAAGAGAGTATAGTCTAATCAGTGGAGCCTAATTACTCCTGTCTTCCAGCCTTTCTCCATTCCGCCTGTCTGTAGAAACGGCAGGCGCTCAGAGAACTCACGAGCACTGCTAAGATCTCGGAAGGGGGAAGTCTCGAGTAACGCCTTCCTCTCCCTGGACAGGTGTCCCAGAAGTTGAAGAGAGAAAACAAAGGTAGGAGAGGCGGTGCCACCTTTGCTACAGCGGGAGAAATGCTGGAAATGTACATCTTATCCTTACAGTCTAGAGGGCTGCCAACAGACAGGCCTAAATCAAACCAAGCATTCACTGGTCTACAGCGGCCATGGCCAAGGAGTCAGTCAGTCCAGTAACAACTTGAAGAAAGGTTAGAGGGACATAGGTAGACAAAGAAAGATGAGACTGGATCCCTGAGATGGAGACTTCTTGTTCTCAGAAGATGTTCTGAGGAGAGATTGAGGGAACGCACAGGGGTGGTATCTAACAGGACCAATGGGCCAAGCTGAGGACCTGGGCCAGTGTCCAGTAAAATACCTAAGTGGCGCAGTCGTATCCACTCGAAACAATGAGAGGCATGAAGCCAGCACGGTGGGCTGACCAAGTTCCAGCAAAGCTGAGCCAAAGGCTGTGATGGCTGTCATGCTGTCTCTCACTTTTGGTTTTAGTCTCCACCTATCAAATTTGGGAGGGGGAGGCTTTCTGCATTATGATTCATTTTATGACTTTTCCCGAGAAAATCATGTCTGAGTGTCTTTAGGAAAGTCCTAAACATACTATCCCATCTGCTTTCAGGGAAATAACCTTACCTGGCTCTATCTGGGAGTCTCCCTTATGCGCTGGGAATGGTGTAAAGCACAAAAACCCTAGAAATTTCTTTATGAGGCCATTGCTCCAGGATCCTCTTGGTACATCTATCCCTAAGCAAACTCAGAAACAGGATAATCAGAACAGTATAAACTCAGAAGAAGCTGACAAACTCCAACTGGCCAGGAGGATTGGCAACAGATTAGAGGCTTCATCCCACAATACACTCAGAGCTTCCTGAAAAACAGAGCTTACAAGACAGAGGGTCATACAGATTGTGCCCTTTCCCTACATAATAGCATGAATAGATGATGTAAGGATATAAGAAAAAAAGAGTTAGGTATCAGGATTTGCCATTCATAAAAAGACTGATTCACACCAGGCTACAGTCACATTATTTAACTAGGAACAAAAGTATTTTCTTAAACAAATAGATTTTTATAGAGATCATGAATGCAAATATCACATTTGTACCACCGACTGAATAACAGCTACACAGCTTTAATGCCTGAGGACTATACTCTCTTCCTTAGTAACTTTGGGGACAGCACCGTCCCCAGGCTGGGCTCATGTGTGTCCGTGGATCAACCCCGCCATTGTTTTTGCTTCCTTCCCAGCTTCAATCTCTCACCTGACAGGTATACTTAGGGGCTTCTAGAGAAAAGACTTAAACGACATACACTCAAGTAGATTAGATATCATCCAGATGACCCAGGTGTCCCCAAAGCAGCCAGACTTGCAGGTAGCATTTTGAACACCAAGGGTTAATGATATATTGCCCAGAGCATGGTGATTCACCTGGACTGGCTCGGATATTTTCTATTTGTCTAGTGTTTTGAAATCACGAATGCTGCCAGCCTGAGAATGGGCTGCCATGTATTAAGTATGCTTGCTTTAGCCGAAATATTCTGTAGATTCTTTGAAATGGGGTTACGGGGCACTGATAACAAAAACAAAATGTTCTGTCTGTACTTGCTAACTGTAATTGAACCTGTGATCCCGGACATGCAATGAAAAAACCAAACATGTGTCTGGGGACAACAAAATGATATGATCCGTATCTCTCGGAAAATCCCGAGTCTTTGCTTTATGAGATCTGTATACATGAAGACGCAGTGTGATTGCTAGTTAGTAAGAACACTAAGAGTCTCCCAGCTTTGCTGCCTGACTCAGTCCTCTTCTATGACTCCTTACGTCCTCTCCGGGACCTGGCCGTGGATGGGGCTGCCCTCTACCCCCCATCCCCAGCGCCTAAGCCAGAGTCAGTTTGGTAGACTTGCAGCCTTAGGTCTCCCATCCCAAGGGGTCAAACTGTTACTTTTCCTTTCTCTGTAGCTTGCTCTCCTATATTTCCTGAATGAGCAGGATTTTGTCCATGACCAACCTCCGCCAAGATGACCACCAGCCCACCCATTACTCACTCCAACCCAAGCCCACTTTTGGTGTAGTGGCATTTAGCTTTAGATAAAGCAGAAGGATTGAGGTAACTGAGCATGAAGGTGTGGTCACACTCATCACTGCCGTCATTGTCTTAGCTCCAGGGAATGACGATTTAACCAATTGTCAAAATTGTGATGTTTTCCCAGGAGACAACCCCCCCCACACACACCCACCCCCATCTACTGTCCCTGATTTGGCTGACATTGGGGTTCTACCTTTTGCCTTCCTCAGAATGGGAAACATCTAATTTTTTGTATTGGAGCCTATTGTTTCAATCGTCTAATAGCTGAGGGGGTGGAGCACAAATACCTTGTTAGAACAGCTTCATTTCTGTCCAGACAGTCACAGTTCCTCTGGGAAAACAAAATGAATGCTAGCCTTTAAAACGGGCATTAAATAGGAAGTTAATTACAAAGGTTTTTAAAGAGTTAAGATGGTATCTTAGTTACTGCTGTAAACAGACACCATGACCAAGGCAACTCTTTTTTTTTTTTTTTTTTTTTTTTTTTTTTGGTTTTTCGAGACAGGGTTTCTCTGTGTAGCCCTGGCTGTCCTGGAACTCACTTTGCAGACCAGGCTGGCCTTGAACTCAGAAATCCACCTGTCTCTGCCTCCCAAGTGCTGGGATTAAAGGCGTGAGCCACCATGCCCGGCTTCAAGGCAACTCTTATAAGGACAATATTTAATTGGAGCTGGCTTACAGGTTTAGAGGTTCAGCCCATTATCATCAAGGTGGGAACATGGCAGCATCCAGGCAGACATGGTGCAGGAGGAGCTGAGAGTTCTACATCTTTATCTGAAGGTTGCTAGCAGAGTACTGACTTCCAGGCAGCTAGGATGAGGGTCTTAAAGCCCGCACCCACAGTGACACACCTACTCCAACAGAGCCACACCTTCTAATAGTGCCACTCCATGGGCAAGGCATACACAAACCATCACAGTGACCCCTGCAGGCTCTCGAGTGAACAGTATTTGAACAAGCAACTAGAGACTTTCAGTTTCATCAAGTTATACACATCCCCCAATAAATACTCAGTATGCCAGTACTTAAAATACCATCACCTACGGGAACTCTCCGGCCTCCCAGGATCATAGCCAAGGACCCCTGAGTTACCCTGCCCAAAGCCCAGATGACAGTTGTAGTCGCTGCATTCACCAGCTGGCCTGCCTAGGTTTTTATTTTGCACTTAACAGAATTCAAATAAAGACCATCTGTTTTCATTTTCTTGGGGACCATCAGAATTGGGGTGTTCGTTATTTAGTTTGTGGGTTCACTAAAGACGATGCTGGTCATGTCTATTCCAAAGTAGATGTAAGATAAAGAGTATGAGCTTCAAACTAAAACAGGGCTTGGGTTGAAGACATAGCTCAGTTGGAACAGTACTTCCTAGCATGCCTGAAGCCCTTGGTTTGATTCCCAGTGTGGCATAAACTGGACATGATGGCACATACCTACAATCCCAGCACTCAGGAGGGAGACGCCGGAAGAACAGAAGTTCAAGGTCAGCCTGGGATTCATCTTGAGTCTGCGGTCAGCCTGGAATACACAAGACCTTGTCTCAAAAGAAAGAAAAAAAAAGGTTAAATGACCCTTTATATAAGATATATTATCTAATTATCTGAACTACCAAAGAACATGGAAAATGTCTACATGATTGTAGGACAGGGATATTGGTTTCTTTGCATGCTGGGAAATATTTTTTCCATGTGTTCGAATTACAGCATTGGGCTGGAAAGATGGCTCAGCAGTTAACAGCACTGACTGCTCTTCCAGAGGTTCTGAGTTCAATTCTCAGCAACTACATGGTAGCTGACAGCCATCTGTAATGGGATCCCAGGCCCTCTTCTGGTATGTCTAAAGACAGCTACAGTGTACTCACATACATGAAATAAATAACTCTTTAAAAAGAAAAAAGAATTCCAGCATAGTTGGTAGGTACTTAGGCTGTACGTCTCGAAGGCAGGAGTCCGGATCCCAGCTCTGCTCTGTGATCTTGAGTCAGTTTCTGACTCTCAAGTGCAGAGTAAGAGTAGGAATATCTGTTCTAAGCCAGATGAGGATTCAGTGAGGTGATGCTGTGCACTGAGGAGAAAGAGCATCTCTCTGCCCTCCTCAGTGCCGTTCCCAGGAGCTGCAAAGGAAGCAATCAAAAAGAGACTTAACAGAGAAACGGTAACTTGCAATAATATTTACATGTAGAAAGGGAGCCCCCAAGCCTGATAAAGTGTTAGAGGCTCATATCATATACCACTTCAGAAAGGAAAGGAGCATCAAGGGGCAGTGACCAGGAACTAAGGGTTGGTGTGATGGTTTGAGTGAGATTGTCCCTGGCTGGAGAGATGGCTCAGCCATTAAAGGCTAAGCTCACAATCCAAAATATAAGAGACTGCCCGCCATAGGCTCCTGTATGTGGACACTTGGTCCCCAGTTGCTGATGCTGTTTGAGAAGGCTTAGGAGCTTCTGCCTTGTTAGAGGAAGTACATCCCTGGAGGTAGGCTGTGATGTGAACTCTCAGCTTCCTGTTCCTTCCACCATGCCTGCTGCCTGTTGTCACGCCCCCTCCCCCTTCTGCAGTGATGGACACCTATCCCATTGGAACTGTAAGCTATGACCCCCTGCAGTGATGGACACTGTAAGCCAAAATAAACTCTCTCTTCTTTAAGTTGATTTGGTCCTGGTGTGCTATCACAACAACGGAAGAGTGACCAATAAGACGGTAAGAGTGGTTTTAATAAGCTGTCTGTGTATGAACTCTGTGGGTGATTCTTTGTTCTGTTCTTCCCTTCTTAGCCTCAGCAGAACACTTTCACTGGAGACAGTGTGTGTCTAATAAGCCTGCCATTTAGAGCAGATGGAAGAAAATGTTTGCTGTGATTTGTCTTCAGCTCAAAATAGCCCTTATGCCAAAGTGACATATCTGAAGACTGCGTGTTCTGATCCCCTTACACCAGATTTGTACACAGCGACAATTACCTGTTACTGGAGCAGAATGCCTGATACTTTATTGTGCTGGGGCCCAGTTTTTCTGCCAGGACTCTCTAAGAAATAAGGTTATATACACTTGGAACATACCTTATCTCCTCAAACTCTCCTGTGACTGTCCTGGCCAGGTTCACCAGCCTTGATCGCACTCACCCCCACTTTCCTGGGTTGCATCCTAGAGAACATACAGACTTGCTACTGCCTTCAGAATGAAATTCAAGTTCAAAACTCAGCACTGATTGCTACACTCACTCACACTGGATCTCTCTTCCCCACACTGGATCCCTCTCTCCCACACCAGATCCCGCCCCCCTCACTCCAGATCCCTCCCCCTCACTCCAGATCCCTCTCCCCTCACTCCAGATCCCTTCCCCTCACTCCAGACCCCTCTCCCCTCACACTGGATCCCCTCACACTGGATCCCTCTCCCCTCACACCGGATCCCTCTCCCCTCACACTGGATCCCTCTCCCCTCACACTGGATCCCTCTCCCCTCACACTGGATCCCTCTTCCTTCACTGGATCCCTCTCTCTCCTCCTGCTTTCCACATTCTCTCATCTCTGTTTTAAGATGGCAGCATTGTTTCCCCTACCCCCACCCTTCTCAGGCTCCTGCCAATATGGTTTCCTGTTCACCTTCCTCCTCTTACCAGATGGACTAAGCAGTCCCAGGCGTCCCTTCTCTAAAAGTGTGAGTCGTGGCTTTTCTTTTTTGGTCCCTGCCCTTAGACCATGATCTCTTTAATGAAAGGATCACATTCAGTTCATGTCAGAATCGAGTGCCCATAGCAGGCCCGTCATGGAGCAGGTGCCCATAGCTTGAGGACCTTCAGAGTGACAGATGCCATCTAGTCTGCCTTTGTAGCCTAGAAGCCACCAGTAGCTTGCATCCTTTTGCCTGAAGCCCGGGGCTTCTGTAACTGTGTGAGGGACAGAGCAGGGGACAGCTGTGGACCTGCACGGCTAACCCAGGAAGGGACAGCTGAGACCTGGAGTGTCCTGGCAAGCTTAGCCGTGGAAGATGTATGTCACTTCCCCAAAGTTACGAGCGTCTGTGAGTTTTGTGGGCGATGCAGTACCTGCTGTAGCACATCAATCTTTCACGTGGAGTTATTTCCCTTCCAAGTGAGAGCCAATTAAATAAATTCTATTTTCCCCCCTTGGTGCTTACAAAGTGTGGGAGTTGTCACCAAACACTATTGAATATTCTAATTTAGTCATAAATGGGCTGAAAGAATGGAGTGTAATTATGAGTCCAGAGTAAGATGTGCTAAATATTTTATCGTGTTCAGCATATGCTAGGGGGAAAAAATCCTTCCGCTGTAATTGCCAACATTCAATTCACAAAATGTAAACAGCAGCTGAGCGTAAGGAGGCTGCAAAGAATCTCCAGGAACTCCAGCGTGTTCCAGAAGGGATTCTCTTAGAGGGAGCAGGGATCACATTTACCCATAGAGCCGTTTCTTGTTGTTCAGAAAGAGAACCCGGGAAAACGAGGGGACATTTTCTTGAAGCAAGCCAGGATACAAACATGTATATGCAGCAGTCAGGTCTCAAGGCAGGGGAAACTTGGAACTCAGAGGAAACAATTGGAAAAGGCTAAGGAGAGTCAGCCAGAGTTTTGTGGAAATGGAATCTCCAGCATTCTTACCCAGAGGGACCTAGTCAGAACAGGGGAGGGACTGTTTTGAGCTCAAAGGCCAGTGACCTAGACAGTTGGTACCTTTCTATAATGTCAGGATTTTGAATAACAAATTCGTAAGCTATGTCAGTGTCATAGGGTACAGTCTGACAAGCAGAGCCAAATTAACTCTCTGATCATACATTCCACAATACACGGTAACTAAGTGTGTGTGTGTGTGTGTGTGTGTGTGAGCTCAAGGAGTTTACATTAGCTTCGTTAGAGACAGAGGAGGAAAGATGATAAAGGCAGAAGATGTCTTGCTTGGTTATTAGTTAAGCATTAAGTAGCCTGTTGAAAGCTACCAGAGGCGCAGAACCTAGCTGCAGGGTTGCTGGACTGAGCTGGGTCTTGGGGTTGAGTAGACTGTAGAGCAAGACACTGACTGGATCTAGATGGACATATGGACAAATATAAGACAATTTGAATAGGATGAATCAGCAGAGGGGACCAAGCTGAACTGAAGCCACAGGGCTAGTTGGGACTTCGCTGTTTTCTGCTGTTGGGTGGGGGAACAGATGTTAGATACATTAACAAATCATTGCACTAATTAGTTAATTAGTAAGTAATTTCTAAGCATCCCCAGGTTGAGAGGAATGAGCAAAAGAGCCTAGAATTCTCCAAGTAGGGAAAGCATATACTCTCTGACAGTGGTTCTCAACCTGCGGGTCGTGACCTCTTTGAGGAGGGGGCAGAATGACCCTTTCACAGGGGTTGCACATCAGATATATACATTCTGATTTATAGGTATAGCAAAATTATCATTATGAAGTAGCAATGAAGTAATTTTATGTTTGGAGGTCACCACAACATGAGGAACTGTGTTAACAGTTCACAGCATTAGGAGGGTTGAGGACCATGTACAGTGTCTACAGCAGACCAAGCTCTGGATCCAGAGCAAGTGGTTCAAGTATGGCTTCCTGATGGTCATGGAAAAGATGGCAGAGCCGTCTTCTCTGGGAGAGAAGCATTCCTAACTATAGGAGGAGAACCTGGGGGCCGGGGTCAGTTTGAGTATTCTTGCCTCTATCTCTCTCTGTCAGAACAGGATGTGCTCCGGGCTATTCTAGAGAAGCAGAGAAGGTTCTGTTACAGAATGGCTTCTGCCTGATGGGATTGCCTCAGGCCTGATAGTCACCAAAAGTTTGCTTAACCCCAGGCAGGCCCCATCCTTCCTGGAACAGAGTAGCTTCTTGCCTTGAGAAAAGGGAGGCCAGAGCTAAGGTTGTGGAGAGAGCCTCGTTGTGCATATTTAATCTCAGGAAATTCACGAGTGTCTTTTGGATTTTTCTCTCCCCTCAACTCCCACTCCAATTAGCCCAAGTTAGCCATGACCTCACAATCCTACCTCAGCTTTCTCTGTCTGACATTTCTAGAATATACCACCACCATAGCATATCATTTCTTAAATGTGTGATGATGATGATGATGATGATGAGGAGGAGGAGGAGGAGGAGGAGGAGGGGAGGGAGTACAAATGTGTCTGAATAATAATGGAAAGCTGAAGAAAGTGGTTAGGTTTGATCCCAATCCCAGGTCATTTAATCAAGAGAGATAACTGGAGCTGGGTGTGGTGGCACACGCCTTTAATCCCAGCACTTGGGAGGCAGAGGCAGGCAGATTTCTGAGTTCTTTGAGGCCAGCCTGGTCTACAGAGTGAGTTTCAGGACAGCCAGGGCTATACAGAGAAACCCTCTCTCAAAAAACCAAAACATAAATAAATAAATAAAGAGAGATAACTGGACTCGTTAATGTGAACATCATAATGACTCAGCACATGAGAAGATGTTCTAGTCATTCTCTTTCAACTTTTTAAAAATTGTTGTGTGTATGATGTCTGTGAGTTTATGTGTATGAGTAAGAGTCTGTGCGTGCCATGACACGTGTGGAGGTCAGAGGGGAACCATGGATGTCAGACGCTCACCTTTTACCCTATTTGAGATGGGGGTGGGGCGGTGGGGGGCTGGGGGCTGGAGGTGGGGACACATGTTCTCTGTTGCATGTGTTGCTGTGGCAACCCTGGGATTGCAGACATGCGTGGTCCTCTGTGACTTTTTATCTGCTGTATTAGTTCCTTTCTGCTGCTGTGTTGAAAAAGCAACTTACAGAGGGACTTTGTTTCTTATGGTTCCAGAAGGATAAGAGCCCACCCTTCCAGGGAAGCGTGGTGGCAAGCTGCAGGTGTGGTGGCTGCAGGAAGCCCCGCAAGCACAAAGCCGAGCTCAAACCGAAAGTGAAACTAGTCTTTAATAAAACCCTCAAACTCCACTTCCGGTGATGTACATCCTCCAGCAAAGCCACGCCTCCTGATCCTTCTCAAACAGCGCCACCAACTGGAAACCAAGTGTTTAAATCCTAGAGTATATGGGAGACATTTCTCACCCAAATCACCACACATGGGTGCTGAGGATTTGAACTCAGGCTCCATGTTGGGGCTAGAGAGAGGCTCAGCAGGTAAGAGCACTGGGAGTTTTCCCAAAGAATCCATGTTCAATTCCCAGCTCTCTCTCTCTCTCTCTCTCTCTCTCACACACACACACACACAGCAGCACCACCACCACACCACCACCACCACCACCACCACACCACCACCACCACCACCACCACCACCACCAGCAACAACATATACCAACTGTAACATCAGTTCCAAGGGATCTGATGCCTTATTTTGTCCTCAGTGGGTCCCAGGCATGCATGTGGTAGGTACACAGACATATATTCAGGCAAAATACCCATACACATAAGATAATTTTAAAGGTTCTATCTTGTAAACATGCAAATTTATTTGAAAGGAGGGTTTCTAAACTGAGAACATCAATGTCAGGGATCCCTGAGCCTTCAAAGCAAACCGCCCAGGGAAGAGTTTCAGAAGTGGATACAGCTGTGTCTAAGGGGGGCATGAATGCTCCATCCAGAGCTGATGGTCGTCTATGTAGCAATGCCCAGTGCACAGGGCCAGGCTCCTCTGTAGCACATTCAACTCTTTATTCTATCTATTTATTTATTTATTTATTTATTTATTTATTTATTTATTTAGTTTTTGGAGACAGGGTTTCTCTGTGTAGCCCTGGCTGTCCTGGAACTCACTTTGTAGACCAGGCTGGCCTCGAACTCAGAAATCCGTCTGCCTCTGCCTCCCAAGTGCTGGGATTAAAGGGGTGTGCCACCACGCCCAGTCTCAACTCTTTAATAATTACAGTTGCTTTCAAGGCTGTCTTGCCTGTAATGTTAAACTTACCAATTTCCTCACCATGCTGTGTATTTTCCATCCTTTCTGATCTACTTTCTGCCCTCTCTAACTGTAGACCTGGATTAGAGAGGTTATCAGCAGCCACCTCACAGCCTAATGCCCCCAGTGGAGCCCCACTAGAGTCTTAGTGTAAGGCTGGAATGCGACCAGATTTTCCACCTGAATGCCCTAAAAAATGCCTCCAGCCCCCTGAGAGTCCCTCTTCCTCTCTGAAACGTCATAGCTGGGCTTCCACTGTCTGCATTTCTCTCTCCCAACAGAGTGGGCCATTTCAGGTCTTCTCATGGAATTCCAGGGCATTTCTAGCCCAGAATTCCACACAATTCCATGTTACTCCTACAAAGCAAAGCACGGGACAGATCCTTACAGTAACAATTCTATCCCAGGCCACAGTCTCCTGCATCACTTTCTCAGGGCTGTGATAAAGTGCTGTCATAAAAACAACTTCAGGGAAAAAAGAGTTATTTTGGCTCCTGGTTTGAGGAGGAAGGCACGGAAGCAGGAGCATGAGACAGCCAGTCACATCGTCTCAGAAAGCAGGGATCGATGAGCTCCTGCTTGGCCTGATTATTCTCTTTAGTTCCATTTAAACATTATTTTATGTATTATTATCGGCATTTGTTTGGCTGTCTGTGTACACATATGTGTTGTGCATGTATATAACATGTGTGTGGGGTTACATGTGCTACAGAGCCACACAGAGGTCAGAAGACAACTTTGTAGACTTGTCTCTCTCCTTCTATCTTTATGTGGTGTTCCAATTTAACTTCTGTTCCTGTAATAAAATACTCTAATGAAAAACCACCTGGAGAAGTGGGTTTATTTAACTTCTAATTCCAAGATCTAGTCCATCCTTTCAGCTAAGTCAGTGACAGGAAATTGAGACAGCCTGTGCTCAGCCGGCTTTCTCTACTCCCTGCTTAGGGAATAGTGCTGCCCACAGTGGGCTAGGTTTCCCCATGTCTGTTAATTTAATCAAAACACTACCCCACAGACAAGCCCAAGGGCCAACCCAATGTACATAATCCCTCATTGAGACTATCTTCCCAGGTGATTCTAGGTCATACCAAGGTGGCAATTAAAGCTAAAACATGGGTTTCCAGAGATAGATCTCAGGTCACTGGGCTTGCAACATCCAACATCTTTTTTTTTTTAATTTTTTTTTTCGAGACAGGGTTTTTCTGTATAGCCCTGGCTGTCCTGGAACTCACTCTGTAGACCAGGCTGGCCTCAAACTCAGAAATCTGCCCGCCTTTGTCTCTGCCTCCCAAGTGCTGGGATTAAAGGCGTGTGCCACCACGCCCGGCCCAACATCTTTTTTGTTTGTTTGTTTTTGTTTTTTCAAGACAGGTTTCTCTGTGTAGCCCTGGCTGTCCTAGAACTCTCTCTGTAGACCAGGCTAGCCTCAAACATAGAAATCTGCCTGCTTCTGCCTCCCAAGTTCTGGGATTAAAGGCGTGCGCCACCACTGCCCCATTGCAGTAAACATCTTTATCCACTAAGCCATCTTGCTCACCTTTATTTATTTATTTATTTATTTATTTATTTATTGACTGACTTATTTTCTTACTGTGTGTATGTGCCACAGTAAAATATGGAGATCAAAGGATAAGTGTATTAGTTTGGGTTCTCAAGGAAACATTGTTGCTCCTCTAGCATAGCTGTAGCCATTTTGTTCCAAGCCCACCAGCTATTTCATATTGTTGCTGTACTATGCCTGCCAGCCATTGATGCATAAAAATAACTTGACTCAGAGCAAGGTCCTCTTGACAACATACCCAGTTATATTCTGTATGTTAGGAAGTTTGTTAATCTTAAGACATTCCACAACCATAAGCTTCATTTAGGACCCATCAGATTAAACGTCAATATGAACTGTTACTTCTAAAGTAGCTTGAGTCAGGGCTAGCCATCAGGCAGTACTTCCTGCACTGGCATATGAACTCATTGTGGTTTTTGCAGTTTTAGCTTTTATAATCTGACCCTGAGAAATGTTCAAGATTGCGTCTTCCAGCTCTTGAGCCTGTGGGCTGTGGCCCTGATGGATCAGTCTTGGGGTGTTTGTGTTCAATAAACTATCCTTACATGACTGAGATAGGTGTTCATGTGGTTTATAGGGTGGCTCCTGAATCCCAACAAACATAACCGATAGAATATATATTTATTGATCATATTCATTCATAATACATTAATATATATGTATATGTATGATTTATTAGAATGACTTACAAGCTGTGGTCCAGCTATTCCAACAATGGCTGTCTACCAACAGAAGCTCCAAGAGTCAAGTAGTCGTTCATCCCACAAGGATGGGTGTCCCAGCTGCTCTTTGGTATATGCTAGAAACCCAAAGAAGTATGCTCTAATGCCGGTAAAGGAGTGGACTTGCAATGAGAGAGAGTTAAAGTAAGTAAAGAAAGCAAGCTTGCTTCTTCCATCTCCTTTATATATATAGACTGCCAGCAGAGAGTGTGGTCCAGAATAAATGTGGATCTTCCACTTTAAAAGAACTGGATTAAAAACAGGTCTTCCTATTTCAAATGACTTTATTAAGAAAAAGTCCCTCCCTGGTATGCTCAACTGCTTGGGTTTTCGTAAATTCCAGACATAGTCAAGTTGACAACCATGAGTAGCCATCACAATAACTTGTGAGAACCAGTTCTACTTCTATTGAGTGGGTCCCAAGAATTGAACTTAAATTATCAGGTGTAAGACTCTAACGAGCTTACAGAGTGAACACCTCGGAGGTGGGGATTGATGAAAAAGCAAGATGAATTTATTGTTCCAGCGTGTTGGGGTCATTGAGCACCTGAAGGAGAGGTGGTGACCCTGGGCAACCCGTTCAGTTTTTATACAGTATTTAGGGGGTAGAATAGAGCAACAGCCACTAGGCACAATGTGATTGGCTGAACAGTGTGACTTTTAAACTGATTGGTCCTTGGGAATGAAGTAGCAAGAGGTTCCCTTATCTGCAGGTGGCCAATGGTTAGTCTGCCATGAGGAATGTGTCTACTTACTCTGGGCTTCCCTCATCTGCAGGTGGTGTACTGCTGGTGCCCCCTGTGGTCTGAGGAATGTAATTAGCCTCTCCCTTCCGGAGGGGAGGGGTGCCTATGTGCTCTTATGACCTTGGTCTTCAAGGAGGGGAGGGGCCCAGTGGAATTTTCCAAAGCTCCTGAGCTTACCTCTTCGTAGGCAAGCACCTTACACCCCAGAGCAAGCTTGCCTGTCCATTTCCTCCTTTTTATGAAGTCTGGGACAATACCAAATGGAAGGATGCCTCTGAGGTTTAGGGCAGGTCTTTCTACCTCAATTAACCTAATCTGAAAAATCCCCTGTAGGGATGCTCAATGGGATGCTAAATCCCATCAAACTGACAACCCAGATTAACTACCTCTCTGGCTTCCTGGGCCAAATGCTGGCTTTGGGTCTAGGTGTATAGCTTTGATCAGAACGACTTTCACTTCTTAAATGTATGAGCATAAAACCATCATTTGATTTAGCAAGACTCTATGAGACAGGAAGCAGACAGTTTTGACCACTGATGATGATGATGATGATGGAGGGGTGACTAGGTGGGCTTTCTTGTGCAGGCTGGGAAGTGGCCAGTGAAAATAAGAAGGGACATAGGCTTCTCTTGGTGCTAAGTCTGTCAGGACCCATTCCAAATGCTTGCATAAGCCATCATCCATTCCTGCAGCAATCCCAAGCCCCAGATAGTTAAAGACATCCTTTTTATAAACTCTAGATCAAAACTCGAACCAGGGTACACTGATGGAGTATTACCATTCTACCTTCTGTATTAAAGGGACATCCACTGGGTGCACTTTTTTTTTTTTTTTTTGTAAGAATGGGTAGCAGGAAACTGGGAAGGATGTTTGGTGTGTATACCTCTGGAAATGGGGAAACAGTATCTCAGCCTCATGACCTGCTCCAGATGTCAAGAGAAGTCAATCAAGAGACACAAGACGGTTTGAACAGGTGTTTCTTCAGCAAAGCAGAAGTTTAATCAGCGAAGTTTAGCAGAGTATCCCAGAGAGAGACTGCAGTCGGCTGTTCCACGATGGGGGTCTAAGCGGTATATTCTGAAGACGGTTTTTATGAGTGTTTATGGAGTAGCGTATCCATGACTGGCAGCATGTGAGAATGTGATGTTTAGCTCCAGCGTCTGCTCAGCCTGCGCTATCTGTTGCTGCCTCCTCAGAGGCACACTACAGAGATTCTGAGTGTGCTGGGCTTCTCACCTGTGGAAAGGACCTTACATCAAAGGTGGCATTGACACCACTCATCCCGCTTCCCAAGCCCTTCCCTGCCTCCTGCCTGGGAATCAGAGAGCCTGGTGGCAGGCTCTTGCTTCAAAACCTCCCCCATCCTCAGAAAGCTCTGAGAGAGACCCATTTCCACCATGGAGACTGTGAGACTCCTCCCTTGGGGTGCCACAGGTCTGAACTCTCCACAGAACCCACTCCCCACCCCCCAGCGCTACTGCCTTTCTGTCTACACCTTAATAGCTGTAGGAGGATGGTCTGGTGTAACTTGTATTTAAAGCTAAATTCCTTACCCCAAGATCTGGTTCTGGATTGTCATGTATAACCAGCCTTTTTTGTGTGAACCTTGCTCCACAAGTTAACTGGTCAATAAAAGGCTAAAGCCTGTGATTAGGCAATGACTGGCAGGTTTTCAGTTACCTGGCTGAGTCTCAGGTAGAGAGGGAGAAAGAAGAAAGGACATGGAGAGAGGAAGACACTGCCATGAGAGGAGACATGGACCGTGAGCACATGGCCAGGAGAAACAGCAAGCAACAAGGGACATACATATGGCTGGGATGTGAGTTAGAATAGCTCCAAAACCTGCCCAATCTAGGCTCACAGCTTGTAAATAAAACACCTGGATTGTGTGGTTTTTATTCAGGCTAGATCGAATTTCTTTTTTTGTTTGTTGGTTTTTGGTTTTGTTTTTATTTCGAGACAGAGTTTCTCTGTGTATCCCTGGCTGTCCAGGAACTCACTCTGTAGACCAGGCTGGCCTCGAACTCAGAAATCCGCCTGCCTCTGCCTCCCGAGTGCTGGGATTAAAGGCATGTGCCACCACGCTCCGGCTAGATAGAATTTCTAATGCATTTTACAAATAGCTCTTCCAATAATGGGTACACCCAGTCAGCAATTTAGCGGGCTGTTGAGCTAACTCCCTTTGTAGCACAACAAGGTGAACCTTTTCTGTCCCAAGCCATGATGGACCAGATTTTTTTTTTTTTAAGAGCATTTCATTCTATGATCCCTACAAAAAAGAAGGGCTATCAAAGCCACACTACAAGATATTATAATGACGTTGAAGTTTGCTGTTTGGTTTTGTTTGAAACTCTCTGTGCAGTGCTGGCTGTCCTGGGACTTACGCTGTAGACCAGGATGGCCTCAAACTCACAGAGATCTGCTTGCCTCTGCCTCTCAAGTGCTGGGATTTAATGTGTGTGCTACCAATGCCTGACATGATGTTGAGTTCTATTTTAAGGGTACAGATTCTTCATTGATGTTCATGTGTAGGTAAATGCCCTGGTACCACAGTTTCTGATAGAGTGGGATCAATCTAATGCAGAATCAAGGATGTCTAACCACAAAGAATTCTGACCATTAGGAAACACAGTGGGATCAATCTAATGCAGAATCAAGGATGTCTAACCACAAAGGAGAATTCTGACCATTAGGAAACACAGATGCCAAGACAACAGTACAGCTCTCCTGGGCTACCTCACATAAAACTCCTTGCCAGAGGCCAAGGTAGTCTCCCTTCTGGAGTAGATGAAGGCTTTCTTCTATGCCATGCTTACAATGATTTTGTAGAAATTAGCATCTGCTGCAAGAATACACAAAAGAGCAACAGGGAGTTGTGTGCGAGCCTCAGTATAGCTTCCTGGGAGCTATACAGACGGACGAAGCTTGTTCTCGCCAGCTTCCGCTGTTTTCCTCAAAGCCCCGCCCTTCTCCTTGTCTGTGAAGCTTGGCTCTCTGAACGCTGCTGTCAGGCCTTGTATTTCCGGTCCCTGGTGTTCCCAACTTTACCATTTTAACTGTAATGTTTTCACTGTGACATCAGGGAACCAAGGAAGAGCAAATCCCGAAAGTTTCATAAAGACTGGAGCAGGTCAGTGCCTCCGGAGCCTGGAGTGATGGGGGATTAGATGCTAAACCATGTCACTCTGGGACTGCGTTTCCCTCTGTGGTGTGTTTGCTCCTCTAGAATGTCTGGTCCTCTTTCCTCGGTCTCTCTTTTAGCACCGGTCTGACTATGTATGTGGCTCCCTCAACATCGAGTTTGTCGAGGCTTTTCTTCAAGGCCCCCTTCTCGGTGCGTATTTTTAACAGCCGTCACTACTGTTTCCCATCTGCTCGGTGCTTCTTATTTCTATGTCCCACTGTGCACCATAACCATACCTTCAAAGGCTTTTTCTGCCAGAGGGCTTCAGAAGGTGCCAGCCAGCCAGCCAGCCAGCAGACATTTGTTACCCTTGACTTAAGGAGTCCAGCCAGGGCGAGGCCCTGGGAGAGCTGTTGTATATTTGTTTCCTTTCGGAGTGTCTAAGGCTTGATTTGGCAGCAGTTGGTGATGTCGAGAACAGTTAACGGCAGTGAAAAGAAATCTGTCGGGATGGAGTCCGCCACACAAAGTGAGGTCTTTGCAAGATGCCTGTTGAGGTTTGGTCTGTTGCTATGCACTGTGATGCTAAATATCAGCCCCCAAGATCTAGTTGCTTCACAGACAAGGAGATCCTCACATATACTGAATGATGCTATGTGACCTTGCTCCTTAATTTAGATCTAACAGGGCTGGAGAGATGCTCAGTGGTTAAGAGCACTGGCTGCTCTTCCAGAGGTCCTGAGTTCAAATCCCAGCAACCACATGGTGGCTCACAACCATCCGTTATGAGATCTGATGCCCTCTTCTGGTGTGTCTGAAGACAGCTACAGTGTAAGTAAGTAAGTAAGTAAGTAAGTAAATAAATAAATAAATCTTTCTTTAAAATTAGAACTATCAGTTGAATAAAGATGCCTACAACCTGTAGCTGAGCAGAGACAGGGTAGATAGGGTTCTCCAGGCTTGGGGATCTGAGGCAAGGACTATAAGGAGGGGAGGAGAGTTAAGAGAGAGGAGAAGATGCCATAGGGTAAGGGCTCATGAGAACTGGCCATGAGGGCTGGCCAGTTGGAGTAAGAGAGGCCCAGGTGGAAGATGGCAAGTCATATCTCAGGATTATTGACAGGGAAGTAGACACAATAACTTAGAGGGTTGATGTCTGACCAGCCCTAGTGCTGTTAAGGGTTATTATAAATATAAAGGTTTTGGGTCTTTTATCTGGGTCAAAGGTGGGGTGGAAACCCCCAATTAATTTTTGCTACAACAGATGCCTGTTGTGTATTGTCAGGGGAGGAGGGCACAGAGAAAGACGCACAGATATTCAATGGAGAATGCAGAGTCTGGGAGTGAGTGGCAGGTCATAAGTCACCAGTAAGAAACTTTCTGGGAGCACAGAGATCCCAGAGGCCTTCAGGGGTGCTCGATTTGGTTTCTTTCTTTTTTTCCCCTGGGGCCACGAGTTTTAGAAAAATTGTATGCAATCAAATAGAGAGCTAAGTTTTGTTCAGGTTTGTTTGTTTGTTTGTTTGTTTTGTTTTCTATTTTCAGGTCTTGATATAGACTGAGGATATAACATTCCTTACATATTTATTCTCCCAAACTTATTTTGTTTTGAAGATAACTTACTCTATAGCTTAGGCTGGCCTTGAACTTGTGAAGATCCCCTTGCCTCAGTCTCCCAAGTGCTGGATTACAGTAGTGAGCCACAGGATACAGCCTTTATTATTTTTTAATTTTTTCCCTTTGATTTAAGTTTTATTGTATTATGATGAGAAAAGCTACATAATTTCAATTATCTGAATTTGTTAACATTTAAAAACGTATTTTGAGTAAATAGACTTACATCACATTCTTCTTTCCCAGAGGCCCTCCTCCTTCAAAACCTGCAATACCTTTCTTTAAGATATTCTTTAAACTTTGTAAAATATTATAACAATAAAAATGAGTATTATAAAAGTTATTTGATATAAAACAACAATCAACTGAACAGTCTTATGTAGATGTTTGTCTACAGCAATACTGAAAATACATGTTTTTCTCAATATAAATTTCAAATAACTCCAAATATATTAACTGTATGATATTTTAAAATAATATATCACTATTAGTTTTTTAAATGAACATAAATAGATAAAGTCTTTTTGTTTGTTTGTTTTGCTTTTAGTAGAGCTTAAAATCTTGGCTCTTACTGTGGTACAAACACAAAATAAGAACAGTGTTTGGACATTGGAGTTCATTGCAATAGGGCTGTACTTGAATGTCCCTCATATCACCAAAGGATTTTACCTCCATAGTAGATAAGCTAAGAGCTGACAGTTCTGCTGCACCAAGGAATGAATTGTAGGAACAATTTTTGGATACAGATTTCCTGCTATGATCAAAGCTATTTGACTTGAGTGATTGTCGTCATTCTCAGCCTGCAGGGAGCAGGTTACATTCATTTAAGAAATGGTGTGTGTATTAAGATGGTCTATCCATGAAGTCATTCATCAACTGTTTCAATGAACAATGATTCTGCTTGGAGGGTGGCACAGACATTAGGGAGGGTAAGGTTCTGGTACATTGGCTGGGACACAGCCTTTAAACTCATAATTAAAAGAAGAGTTAAAGTAGGGCACAGTGGTGCACTCCTTTAATCCCAGCACTCTGGAGGCAGAGGCAGGGGATCTCTGAGTTCAAGGCCAGCCTGATCTACAGAACAAGTTCCAAGACAGCCAGGGCCACACAGAGAAACTCCATTTTGGAAAAAAAAAGAAAAAAAAGGAATGGAAATAAAAATTTAAACATATTTATTTTATTGTATGTGTATGACTGTTCTGCTTGCATGTATGTACTGGTGATCACAGAAGCATTGGATCATCTGGAACTAAAGTTACAGATGGTTGTGAACCACCATGTGGGTGCTGGGAACTGACCCTGGGTCATCTCCAAGGCAGTTGGTACACTAACTCTTGAGCTATCGTCTCAGCCCCTCAGCCCTTATTTTAAAATCACATTAATTATTGAGCTAGTATCTTACTCAGGGTTTCTATTGCTCCAAACAGACACCGTGGCCACGGCAATTATTATAAAGGAAAATGTTTAATGGAGGCTGGCTTACAGTTTCAGAGGTTCAGTCCATTATCATCATGGCGGGCAGCATGTCAGCACACAAGCAGACACGGTACTAGAGAAGGAGCTGAGAGTTCTACATCCAGATTGGCAGAGAGCAGGAAGAGAATGCCACCCTGGGCCTGGACTGACCATCTTAAGACCTCAGAGCCTTCCCCAGTGACACACTTCCTCTAACAGTGCCACAACCCCTCCCACAAGGTCACACCCCTTACAGTACACTCCCTGTGAGCCTATGAGGGCCATGTTCATTCAAACCACCACAGCTAGTGATCTAGCTCAGGTGTCAGATTGAGGTGGGACAGAGATAATGAGTTTGAGGAGAGAGAGGGATGGCAGGTTCTCACTTGTTAGGGCCCCTCTACCAACTATCACCTATGGCAGTCTCATTCCTTAACTGGTTCAGGGACAGTTTAGTCAAGTGGTGGCGCATGCCTTTAATCTGAGCACTTGGGAGGCAGAGGCAAGCAGATTTCTGAGTTCGAGGCCAGCCTGGTCTACAGAGTGAGTTCCAGGACAGCCAGGGCTATACAGAGAAACCCTGTCTCGAAAAACCAAAAAAAAAAAAAAAAAAAAAAAATGAAAGAAAGAAAAGAAAAGAATTCAACACTGCATAGAACCCTTGCTGATCTCTAATTTTTAAAATCTTGTGGATTTGAAATAATCAGGAAACAAATAACTGAATGTCAAACTTACCCCCTTTAAAGTATAATATGATTATTAGTTGTATTATTTGAATTAAACTATTAGGCTAAACTTGAAATGATTGGCAATCAGGGCATCCATTAGCAATGTTTATGTGTGTGTATACATATACATAGATACGCACGAATATGTGAGTCTGGGTTTTTAATCTGGGCCAAATCGAATATGTAGTAATTAAGCTTGGTTATTATACTCCATGCCTGAGGACCAGGATTCTGCTGTTCTAGGCCAGTATCCTCCTCTTATTGCCAACATATATTTTGAGAATACACACGCACACGTGCGCACACACACACTCACACGAGTGCGTCTTGTTTACTTATTTTTCTTTTTCTTTTCTTTTCTTCTTCTTCTTTTTTTTTTTATTTTTTTAGTTTTTCGAGACAGGGTTTCTCTGTGTAGCTCTGGCTGTCCTGGAACTCACTCTGTAGACCAGGCTGGCCTCGAACTCAGAAATCCACCTGCATAAGATCACAATAAATGTGTATTGACCTTTGAAACCGTAACCACACAGACGGATCCGGGGATGCTGACACTTCCCTCAGTAGCTGTCACTCATTGGTAGCTGGTGTAGAAGGTGGTTGGTATTCTGCACTTTGTCCTGGAGATGAAGAACTGAACAAGACAGACAAACGTTTGCCTGTGTTGTATAACAAACATCTAGACGCCAGTGAAGACAGAAAATAACATGTAATCATTAAAAAGGTTCAAATACTGATAAATGGAGGAAGGATAAAACAAGGTAAAGAGAGACAGGACATGCCCTGGCTCGGGATGCTTTAATTTGAGTGGGTTGGGGAGGCCTCTTTCAGGGTCCCACTTGAAAGGAGATATGAATGATAAGAAAATCATTGTTGCAGGATTTTCTCTGTCCAATCACATTAGTGCAGTAGCAGGCCTGTGATTGGACAGGAAAAGGGAGGCGGAGCTAGGAAGGAGAGATAGAGAGGTAACTGGAGGGGGAGAAGAAGAGAGGCCAACATGGAGGCAGATGCATTGAAAGATGATCCTGACTCCGCATGGTTTTAAGCAGCCACAAGTAGCTAAGATTTTCACAAGGGTTAAAGATCTGTTTGTTTGGTTGTTTGGTTGTTTGGTTTGGTTTTGGTTTTTTGAGACAGGGTTTCTCTGTATAGCCCTGGCTGTCCTGGAACTCACTTTGTAGACCAGGCTGGCTTCGAACTCAGAAATCTGCCTGCCTCTGCCTTTCGAGTGCTGGGATTAAAGGCGTGTGCTACTATGCCCAGCAGATAATTAAGCTTTAAGAGTTTTGTTTCTACTGGGTAACTAGGCGTTGAGATGGCTAATCGTGGTGTGAGTGTGGGTTGTGTGAAAGAGAGATGAATTCGCTAGCTGGGAGAGAGTAGCTCAGTGGTTAAAACACACAGAGCTGGACACAACCACCCATCCCACCCCACTCCCACCAGGACATAGTGTTGTGGCCCGCCAGTGCCGGTACTTGAGCGGGAACACAGACCTGCAGGGCAGGAGAGATGGGCGGTTGCCTTTTTAAATATTTCCTGCAACAAGTCATCTAGACCATGGTCCACAATGCCAATGAGAAGCCACACAAATCCTGAGGTGACTGGATAATAGTTAGTGAGCACATGGCAAGGTGATGATGGTATACAGGTGGTACAGGCAGAGAAGGGAGAATGGGAAAGAGGGCCAGAGACAACATGCAAGGATTCTGTGGTGCAGGACAGTGATCCACTTGAAGGACCTAAGGCACACAGTTTGAGGAGACAGGGTGGTGCCTGAGAGTGAGCTCTTCCTGGACTTTGCCTCCTACTTGCCTCGATGGCCCCAGCTCCAACGGCCACACCATGTAGCAGTGTGGTCAGAGAAGGAAGAGGACAGCCCAGAGTTGATCTGGTAATATGAGTTGGCCTTAGTGTCACTGTGGGCTAATCTGGAACGGTAGCTAAGCTCAGTTGTTCTTTCTAAGGAAGACAGAGTCACAACCATCCTGTCAGGCAAGGAGACTCTGCAGGAAGTAGAACCAAGGTCGCTCAGCCGTTGTCTGAGCAAGAACAAAGTGCAGAATACCAACCATCTTCTACCCCAGCTACCGATCAGCTACCAAGGGCAGTGTCGGCATCCCAGCATCCCTCTGTGTGCCCAATTCCTGGGTAGCACTTATTAAGGTAAGAATCCTTAGAATCCCCCAGCTCCTGACAGCACCCATGCTCCTTTGAGCTTTTCACCAATTCAGAGGGTCCTGTGAGCTTCCAAAGCACCCTCCTGCTGAGATGCTCCAGGCTAAGCCTTTCCAGGATCTCCTGGTGCATGTTCTTTTCTGCTGTAATGAACTCACACATACAGGGAGTTTCTTGGGCTGGAGGGCATGATGGTAGCTGAGAACCAATCCCACTGCCGAGTAGAGAAACCATTAATTGTTTCGTATGGTAGGAACAGAGTGTGGAGGTAGGCTTGTTCTTGTAAACTAGTCTGAGGCCACGGAAATGGAATGTGTTGACATCCATTTAGCAGCACAGAGTAGCCAGAATGGGGTGACCAACTTTATATGTGCGCTTGAAAGACCCACAACGTGAGGACTCCCCCATGTTCTGACTCAGGAGAGGCGACAGCCCAAATCACTCACAAGAACCAGTCTTTATGCAAACAGCAAGAGGATTTTTATTTCAAGAGCGCTCTCAGGCCCACAGTCATATAGAGGACAGTGGTGCCCAGAGTAGCTGGGTAAGGGGGTATTTAAAGGAAGAAATCACAACTTAAGGGGGTGGGGAGGGCTTTGTTGGAAAATACCAAAAATACCAGTTAAGAGTCACAAGGAAGTGGAAAGTCAAGACAGTTTTTTAGGAGCTTCTAACAATAGCACATTTGCATAGCAAGTCCCAGCAATGGTCAGGGTGGGTCAGGGTGACTTTCTTTGAAGGAGCACTCCCTGAACCCAGGAAGTGCTTGGCTGGAGGAATGTCACTGTTTTATGATTAGCATACCTTAGAGAATTGAGTCACAAAGGTCACATTCTCAAGCCTGAGCCTAAAGGCCTAGTTTTTATGTTTCACTTTTTCACACTGTACTGTCCTTTCTTGGAAGATGGATCTGACAGAGCGCGTGGCTGATGTGGACGAGGGAGTAATGGAAGGAGTTGTTACTTGTTTTTCACAGAGGGGGAAAAAATAATTTAGTGATGGTAAAAATTTGCCCACGGGTCAAGAAAGGGCTTCTGATCTCATATTTTTGGTGTGGCAGCTGCTCCACATCCCACTCTTACCTTAACTGCATGGTTTTGTTTCAGTTGTGTGTGTGTGTGTGTGTGTATGTGTGTGTGTGTGTATTTGGTGCTGGTGGTACTGGGGATCAAACCCAGGGCTTTGAACATGCTAGACAAGTGCTTTACCAGCAAGCCACAGCCCAACAAGACAAAGACTTTTGTTTTTCTCATGATATACTACCAAATAGATGAAATCGTTTAGTGGCTTAAAACAATCACTTAGCATAAGAATTACAATGAGGGCTTTAATAAGTAAAACAATCTACTCTGTATCCTTGAGAATATTACCACCCACCGAGCCAGCACAGTTGGGACCATCTTTGCAAGTAACTCTGTTTTCCTGAGAACATGAATGCTTCCTAGCTCACAGTTCCTCAAAGCTCGCAGAGAAAGCGCCAGGACTCAGGTCAAACCCCAGGCCTGTTGTGGGACTGAATCTGGTCATACACCCCTGCCACTGTTGATCCCCAAGAGGTGCAGAAGAATGGCTTTTTAAAAAACCCTTGACATCTGGTAGGAAGACAGTCCAGTGAGCAGAAATGGTCCGTATTGGGTGCAGAGGCTAGGACTTCCGAAAAGAAACTGTTGCCAAAGACAAACAATGTTCCAGGTCACATGATGTCTCCTTGAAGGCGAAGAAGACAAAGTCCAGAGACCTGAGCTCCAGGCTGCAACAGTAACCCTCTTGTCTCCTTTATGTATAAGTGTGTGCGAGGCCTCCTCTTTCCTTTCTACCTTGGACCCGGAGACCCCCAAGAACAGGACCCACTGCTGATAGACACTACTTTCCAATGCTGGTCATTGACGGACTGGCTGACCTGTCTCTGAAATGCACTGAAGAAGCATTTGAAACACACTTGACCTTCTCTGACGGGAACATTTCATTCTGGGAAGGTGACTTAAGGGTAACTAGTCAGCAGGGTGAGGATTCTGACTGCCTGGAAAAGAACATCTTGATTAGAAGAAAGGCACATTTTACTAAAATACACTCTGTTATCTTTGTCTTACACTTAAATGAAACATTTTGGGTCTATGTGAAATTTAGATGAACTATTAAGGGTGATTTCCTCAGCACTATCTCTGGGGCTGATTAGCTGGGTCTGCTGAAGGATTCTGTGTGTGGCGCTGGTTAGTTAAGGGCTCTTTCCCCGACTGAAGGATGGGGGTCCATTTTCAGTTTGAGAGTGGAGAGGAGACATTTTACAGAACAATGGGAGCTGTTTTCAAAAAAAAAAAAACGTAATGGCCGATGAAACTGTGAGTTCCCTCTCTCCCTTCTTACACACGAAGCAAAGGAAGGCCAGTTACACTCCGCAGTGGATGTTAATCTCCAAAAGAGGTATGGCCTTTCTCCTTGGCTCCTGGGGATAGATAACCTTTGATGTCTTTCTTTGCCTGAGTGCCTCAAGTCATAGTGGATAGTCAGTGCAACTCCAGATGGGGATTGACCACTCCATGATATCCTAATTGATAAGGATGGTCTCACCAGAAAGATCTACTTTGAGTATAAGTGACCTGAAGTCAGAGATCAGCCAGTCATGTTATGGAGTGGAGCCCTGACACCTGAACACTGAGGCTCAGAGTGCGTTCTGGGCTGACGATCTCTGTATATATTGTCACATATGGGTACCGCATATAAATTTCACACATGTACACACACACACACACACACACACACACACACACACACACACTGGACAGGGGATAGGGTTCGGGGAAGACTGGGACAGGGGACAGGGTTCGGGGAAGACTGGCCCTGACTTGGGCTTTTGAAACCTCAAAACTCACCCCCCAGTAACATACTTCCTCTAGTAAAGCCACACTTTCTCCAACAAGGCCATGTCTCCTCTTTGTCTTAATGTTTCTATGGCTGCAACAAATCACCTGACCAAAAAGCAAGGTGGGGAGGAAAGGGTTTCTACTTCGGTTTCTACTTCCAGATTATTGTCAGTCATTGGAAAAAGTCAGGGCAAGAGCTGAAGCAGGGCTGGAACCTGGACACAGGAGCGAATGCAGAGACAATGCAGGGTGCTACTATGGTCTTGTTTTTCTCTTTCTTTCTTTCTTTCTTTCTTTCTTTCTTTCTTTCTTTCTTTCTTTCTTTCTTTCTTTCTCTCCTTCCTCTTCCTCCTCTTCCTTTTCCTTCTCCTTCTTCCTTCAACATTCCTTCAACAAGGCCATACTCCCTAATCCTTCTTCAACTGTCCACCAACTGGGAACCAAACCTTCAACTATATAAGCCTATGGGGGCCATTCTCATTCAAACCAGCACAGCTCCCTTAGTTAATTCCCTCTGATAGCTGTAAAAAAATCACTTGTTGCAGGATATGTGATCATACAGAGAACCCTGAGATTATGTTGTTTACTGGAAAAACCTGTTTCTATTTGTGGTATGGCTCAGCCTTAGCATTCACCTTTAATCCCAAACAGTGAAGGTAAAGTTAGTTTGTAGCAGAAAGCACTCATGTTTGCAAGTGATGTCTAACTGAGTGGCAGACAAAGGGAGGTATCAGAGAAAGACTTAACAGAATAGGAGATGCTCAACTCTCAGAGGCTGAAAACATTCTAGGCCTAGGTAAATGGAACAGAGGCTAGAAGCTTCCAGAACTCGGCCTAGGTTAGTAGATGGAGGCAGTAAGCCTCCAATGTAACAATTACATCAGGCATATAAAAGGTACTCTTCCCCCCCCCCCCCCCCCCCCCCCCCGAGACAGGGTTTCTCTGTATAGCCCTGGCTGTCCTGGAACTCACTCTGTAGACCAGACTGGCCTCGAACTCAGAAATCTGCCTGCCTCTGCCTCCCGAGTGCTGAGCTCACAAAGCTGAGCTATGAGTCGTCAGTCTCCTGCTAGCTCTGCTGTAGGTGGTCAGAATCGCAACTGCCTACCTAGTTTTCAGGGAGTTGAAGGCTGACAGTTCCTCATTAGAAACTGCAGAGTTTCAGCTAGATGGCTTTTAGATCTAAGGAGGCAGAACAATCTACCCTCAGAGCAAGCGAACATGATCTGTGTATACTGCCGAGAACCATGAATGGCTACAGGCACGCGCATCAGATGAGAATGGCTACGCATGCGCAGACTGCAGATTGTGTCTCCTCCAACCGTCTTTTTTTTTTTTTTTTTTTTTTTCCGAGACAGGGTTTCTCTGTTTTGCCCTGGCTGTCCTGGAACTCACTTTGTAGACCAGGCTGGCCTCGAACTCAGAAATCTGCCTGCCTCTGCCTCCTGAGTGCTGGGATTAAAGGCGTGTGTCCAACCGTCTTTCCCACCACACTGGTCTTTATATTATTATTATGTTTGCATGTGTGTGCATGTGTGTGTGTGTCACTGGCCTGCCCTATTTTATTATTTTGAAGTCAGGTATTGCTTTGTAGCCTAGGGTAGTCTCAAGCTTGCTACGTAGTGCAGCCTCAGCCCACGGGGTCCTGGGATTTCAGCTAGGTAACATGTTATGAGTGACTAGCCTCTGATCCAAGCAACCGCCATCAAGGGGAGTTCATCTTCCCTCCTTTGCAAAAGAATTGTCCGCACTGAGCTTGCTGAAAGTTTCTGTCCCCTCACGGAGGAGGGGTGAGGGTTATGTGATTCTCGGAGGCGTATCCAGTCTCTCTGGCAGTTATATGAAACTGCTTTATTGTACATGGCCTCACATAGAGTATATGGGACATATATAAATATATATGAGACATAAATGACAAGGGAGAGGGAGTCTCCAAATAAGCTGCTATAGGGAAGCCCTCATCCCTGCTCAGCAAAGGATTTCCAGGTCTGGCCTCTCATTGTGGAAGAGCTCCACTCCCACTCCCATAACAACCCCTCCCCTATGCTTTTTAAAATTTTTTAAATATTTATTTTATGTATATGGATATTTTATCTGCATATACACCTGTGTGCCAGAAGAGGGCATCAGATCCCATTACAGATGGTTGTAGGCTACCATGTGGTTGCTGGGAATTGAACTCAGGACCTCTGGAAGAGTAGCCGCTTAACCGCTTGCCGCAGACGAACCTCACTTGGGTCCTTGATCCACGGGCAAAACTCAGCTGTTACAGGTGGGCAAAGAGTCGGCGAAAGTGGGGTGACAAACAGACGCGACACCAAGGAGTGTGGATCTGAGTGCAATTTGTCAAATCAAGCATCAGACTTTTTATACAGACGAAAATAGGAAAGTTAGGTGACACACTGGCAAGATACAAAGAGGTTACTAGATTCTTACACAAAACAGAGGAATGCAAACACAGAAGGACTGGCAGGAACCAACTGGGATAAGATTCAATGTTAACAACTGGGATCAAAAACAACTCCACCTAAGGTCCACTTAATCTTAGAAGACATAGTTCCTATTATAGACTATTGTATAGTCCACCTTCCCCCTAGGCCATTGTAAATACTTGTATCTGGGTGTAACTCAGCTAGCTATAGTTCTAAGTATCTAGTCTGGTTCCTTCTCAGGTCACAAACTTCCTTATTCCTAGATAGTGGTAAATTCCTGTGTAGGGCTGTTACTTAGCTATCCATGCCAAGATCAAGGACTGCCTAGAATCTAACTTAGCTATATGTCAAAAATTCAATCCTTAGAAGCACTTATAATGAAGCAATATTAAGGGAAAGCACACAGATCCGTTTACCAACTAAAGCAAGGACATTGGAGCATTCTTTATACAGGATGCCATGATTCCAGGAGACTAAGTTTCCGTGAACTTTTCACCTCGGGACTGCGCCCAGACTTTCCAGCCTGTCAGGGGGTCACTTCTGGAGTGGATGTAGCAACCGCTGAGCCATCTCTCCAGTCCCCCTCACCTGTGCTTTGTAAGGAAGTCCAATAAACTCAATGGTTCCTCAGAGTGACCCTCTTTGGGAGGCAGAGGCAGGCAGATTTCTGAGTTTGAGGCCAGCCTGGTCTACAAAGTGAGTTCCAGGACAGCCAGGGCTATAAAGAGAAACCCTGACTCAAAAAACCAAAAAAAAAAAAAAAAAAGCCTACAGAAGCCTCTTATCCTCTATAATTCCTGCCCTTGCTCAGATTCTTCATGTACTGTTTCTATCTAATGCTCTCCCTCCCACCTTGAACATAGCCTTGGGGTCTTCATTCTAAAAAACCTCATCTTTGAAGGGAATTATGAATTATATGTAAGGTTCTTTCCCAGGCCAAGCCTTTGCTGTTATGCTTTCATTATATTTAATATAACACCACATGCACTGTCACTCTGTGGTCTCTAGCATAAATTATGCTCTCTCACCTGGATTATTGTGATATCCTCTTCATATGTCTCTATGCTCTTGTCTCCCTATAATCTATTCCATCTGCTGAGCCAGAATCCTTCTGTCAACACCCAGCTGAGATGAGGGACTCTCCAATGGCTCTCATCTATATAGGAAACAGCAGAGTCCCTGCAACATTAGAAAGGCCACGTTGGCCACTCCAACCGTGGACCTCAGGTCCATTTGCCATAGAGCACTCCTTGAGTTCTATGAGACACTTTGTTGAACATCCCGGGCATGTTTTGCCACCAGAGTCTTTGCAATGCCGTTCTGTTTGTTTATAACGTTCTTCCCCAAATGTCTATGAGATGCATCCTCTCGTCTCTTTTAAATATTCTTCAATCAATGTTACTGTTTTCTTTCTGATTGTACCAATCCTCTGCCTCCCAAACCCCTTCCTGTTGTTACTATTCTCCATACAATGTTGTTACTATTCTCCATACAATGTTGTTACTATTCTCCATACAATGTTAATTGGTTTTTTTTCCCGGTGTCCTTTAGTACCATCTAATATAATATACAATGTATCACTTTTTTTTGTCTCTTACAAATGCATTTTACAAGAGCAGGAAAATTTTTTCAGCTATAGGTATACCTAGAATGGTATCTGTGTATGGTATTTGCTCTCTATTTAAGTAATTTTATTATATTAGGCGAGCAGTACAAATGGAGAACTACTTTCTAAGTATAAAAATTTTTTAAAGAGTTATTTGATTATTTTCTTACATGTTGGGGGTTACATACACATTCTGAGGAATCCAGAAGAGGGTGTCAGATTCCTCGGAGCTGAGTTACAAACAGCTGTGAGCTAGCCAGTGTGGTTACTGACGACCAGACTCAGGCTTTTTACAAGAGCAGTATGTGCCCTTAACCTGTGAGCCATCTCTCCAGCCATCTACATAAAGATTTATTAAGAATCAACCCTGAAGAAGGGAATTCTAGATTTACTAATTTACAAATTGAAAACTTCCACATGAACAAGAAAAACAGAGAGGCTACTAGAGTAAATGTTCTGGAAAAGCTTCTACTCTCCCTCAAGTAAGACCTTT
Source organism: Mus minutoides (assembly GCA_902729485.2). Lineage (NCBI taxonomy): Eukaryota > Metazoa > Chordata > Mammalia > Rodentia > Muridae > Mus > Mus minutoides. The sequence continues at coordinate 662,626 of LR749850.1, forward strand.
GTGAGTTTTGGAGTGAATAATGCTCCCAATAAAAACCATGCTCTAAGCCACTGTCCCAGCTCTGGTAACGAACTTAAAATTGCTTGAGTCTGACTATATAGGTCTATATTTTCCACATAGTGAGTTGGTATTAATTTGGAGGTTTTCCTAACACCTCTAATATGCTATCTGGGCTTATTTTCAAAATTCCTGTTAGCTCCTAGATCTAATTTTTATTTCTAAGCATTATTTTAAGTTAACAGAACCTAAAAAAAAATAGGAAAAGAATTTTGAGCCATTACTGGATTTTAAAGTAAGTTTTCTTTAAATGTAGATAGAATTATCTTAATGATACGAAATGGCTCTGCTATAAATAATCTCCAAAGGGATTTATATTGAAAAGCTTTTAGGTAATTAAGGCTAATTTTCGACATTGTTTTTCAATCAGGGAAGATTTTTGACTGAGGCTGAGAACAGACTGAAGAGGTTGCTAGCTGATGCTTTCTGATTGCTAATGTGCTGCAGGCCCAACCCAGAACCCTCGCTATGTTATAGATGTTGTTTATCCCTAGGGACCCATGTGGTAAAGGGCTGGTCCTCATGGTGACACTTCTGGGATTTAAAGGATGCTATCTCATGGGAGACCCTTAGATTATTAAGATCATGTCCAGAAGGAAGTCATGCAATCCTGAACTCTTCTTCTTTCCTTTTGTTCCTTGGCACATGATATCAGAGACCTTACTCTACCATGAACTTCTGCTATGATGGAGCAAGGCCTTCTGCCTCACCAGAAGACCAAAAGCAATGAAGCCAATCAATCACAGACTGAAAGAACTCTTATGTTAATCTGCTTTCTGTTTCTGTGACAAATATCATGGCCAAAATCAACTTGGAGAAGGTAGGGTTTATTTGTCTTAGATTTTGTAGGCATACATTTTTTTATAGCATAATTTTAATAAGGGTTCAACCTCTCCTCTAGCCCACCAGCTTGCAGAGGTAGTGGAAGAGAAAAGTTATTAGGCTAGGGGGGAAGTGGACCTGTTCAGCAATAGTTCTTTGCAGGTAAACTCAATCTTCTTTGGCAGTAGTTCAGTACCATAGCAAACACTATCTATGAACTAGCAGCTGCAGACCAGTCCTCTAGACAGACAGATACCTCATACAAACCAGCAGCTACAGTCCAGGTCCCAGGCAGACAGACACCACATATGAACCAGCAGCTGTAGTCCAGTCCTCTTGGCAGGTAGACACCAGGCAAGAACCAGCAACTGTAGTTCAATTCTGAAGAAACTGCAAGGCTCACCAATTGTCTTGAAGCAAAGCTAGGAAGCAGCAATGTTGGTGTTACCACATGTTGAACTCAATAAAGATATGTAAGGCGAACCAATATATGAATGTCATTAGCAAAGAACAGTGAGGCAGAGCAAACCAAACCAATGCTCAGTGCTATCTCCCACTGTCTGTGGGTCATATTTATACTCAGTGCTATCTCCCACTGTCTGTGGGTCATATTTATACTCAGTGCTATCTCCCACTGTCTGTGGGTCATATTTATACTCAGTGCCATCTCCCATTGTCTGTGGGTCATATTTATACTCAGTGCTATCTCCCACTGTCTGTGGGTCATATTTATACTTCCTTCATCCCAGGTCCTTTCACATGTCTGGTATAGCAAACATCTATTTTTTCCCCTGTGTCTGCTTCAGAATGACATTCTTTCCTGTGTCTGCTTTAGCAAGACATCTTTTCACCTGTGTGACCCAGCAAAACATTATTTGACATAAGTGACTTCCCAAAGAAACCAGAAGTTTCCACTTCAGAGATGGTAATGTATCATTGACAGAATCCAAGACAGAAATCCAAGGCAGGAACCTGGAGGAATATTGCTTACTGGCTCACCTTCTTAGTCTTGCTTGGCTCCTTTTCTTTTATCTTTTTTCTTTTATTTATTTATTTATTTATTTATTTATTTATTTATTTATTTTTTCCCCCTTGTTCCGGTCAACCGTGGTCAACCCCACCCACTCCGCTCAACCCTGCTCGCTCCCGCCAGCTCCGCTTGCTCCGGCCAGCCCCCCTCGCTCCCGGCTGCCCCCGTATGGCCCCTGCTTGTTCCAGCCAGCCCCGCTCGCTCCAATCGGCTCCGCTTGCTCCAGTTGGCCCCGATCTTTCCGGCCATCCCCATCTGCTCGCTCCAGACAGCCTCACTTGCTCTGGTTGGTCTCTCCGGTCCAAGGATTCATTTATTATTCTTCATAAGTACGCTGTAGCTGACTTCAGACGCACCAGAGGAGGGTATCAGATCTTGTTACGGGTGATTGTAAGCCACCATGTGGTTGCTGGGATTTGAACTCACCACCTTCGGAAGAGCAGTTGGGTGCTCTAACCTGCTGAGCTATCTCACCAGCCCCCTTGGCTCCTTTTCTTATACAGCTCAAGACTGTACTGCTCATAGTGCACTGGGCCCTCCCATATCAATCATCAATCAAGAAAATGCCCCCACAGTCATGCCCATAGGCCAGCTTGATGAGGTAATTTCTCAACTGACAGTCCCTCCTCCCAGCTGACTCTAGTTTGTGTCAGGCTGACAGAAACTAACGAACGTAGTGTCTAGAACTTTAAGCCAAAATAAACCTCTTCTCTTGAGAGTTAATTATTTCAAATCTTGTTAGAGTAACTGACAGTTGACTTAGACAGACAGGGAGGACCATTCGCTAGCCTGTTTCTCACTACACAGATGAGAAAGCTAAAACCTAGGAGCTGCCCGAGACCACTCCCCTTTGCTGAGCAGCTAAACCATGATTTTAGTTCCACTAGAATAAAGCCCTCGAGAGCAGTTCATTTGTCTGTGTAGTACTTAGAGTTTAATATTGAAATATGAGAAATTATGAGAAGAGGCCAAGCCAATTTTTAAAGATTTATTTATTTATTTAAGTGCTCTATATGCTTACATGACAGAAGAGGGCATCAGATCCCATTACAGATGGCTGTGAGCCACCATGTGGTTGATGGGAATTGAACTCAGGACCTCTGGAAGAATAGTCAGTGCTCTTAACCACTGAGCCATCTCTCTAGGTCCCCAAACTATTAAAAAAAATAAAACTATTTATTTTTATATGTGTGGGTGTTTTGTCTACATGCATATTTGTATATCACATGTATGCATCTACCTTGTCTCCAGTGGTAGAGAGGGGCGTGAAGGATCTCTTAGGGCTGGAGTTATGAATGGTTGTGAGTCACTATATGGGAACTGAACCCAGGTCCTCTGGAAGAGCAGCCTGTGCTCTTAAAAACTGATGAACCATCTCTCTAGCCCTAAATTATCCTTTCTCATAAAACTAACTTTAAAAAAAGTTTTAAATATGGATTGGGGCATAATTTAGTAGACTACCTTCCTACCATTCACAGGTCACTGGGTTTTGTCCCCAATTCCACGGAGACAACAAAACAAAACCTTTTCTTCCTTCAGTTTTTTTAAAATATAAAATGTAACAGAAATGTAGGGAAATACATAAAACCAATATAACATGCAACTTACCAAGTCATTGTGGTGTGCCTATCTGTGATGGATAGCTTTATATCAACTTGACACAAGCTAAAGTCAATTGAGAGGAGAGAACATCTATTAAGTAAATGTCTCTGTAAGATCAGAATTCAGGCAAACCTGTAAGACATTCTCTTCATTAGTGATTGATTGAAAAGGCTAAGCACACTGTGGGTGGTGCCACCGTGGGCTGGTGGTCCTGGGTTTTATAAGGAAGCAGACTGAGCAAGGCATAGGAAGCAAGGCAGTAAGCAGCACGCCTCCACGGCTCCGGTATCAGCTCCTGCCTCCAGGTTCCTGCCCTGTTTGAATTCCTGTCTTGACATACTTTGATGGTGAACAAAGATGTGGCAGCCTAAGCCCTTTCCCCAAAATTTGCTTTTTGGTCATGGTGTTTCACCACAGCAATGGTCATGGTGTTTCACCACAGCAATGGTCATGGTGTTTCACCACAGCAATGGTCATGGTGTTTCACCTCAGCAATGGTCATGGTGTGTCACCTCAGCAATGGTCATGGTGTGTCACCTCAGCAATGGTCATGGTGTGTCACCTCAGCAATGGTCATGGTGTGTCACCTCAGCAATGGTCATGGTGTTTCACCACAGCAATGGTAACCCTGACTAAGATACTATCCAAGAAATTCCAAGTTTTAGGATAAGAAGTGATGGCCCTTGCCCCACACCTCCTTTACCTTGGCAAAACTACAAGTCCTTTCCTTATCCTGGCATGGATACATGTACCAGTACAGTCCTCTGCTTTGTATCAGAGTTCCACCATCTGAATACGCACCCCTAAAGAACACAGACTTGGCCGGGCGGTGGTTGCTCACGCCTTTAATCCCAGCACTCGGGAGGCAGAGGCAGGCGGATTTCTGAGTTCGAGGCCAGCCTGGTCTACAGAGTGAATTCCAGGACAGCCAGGGCTATACAGAGAAACCCTGTCTCGAAAAACCAAAAAAAAAAAAAAAAAAAAAAAAAAAAAAAAAGAACACAGACTTGTGCACCCTCAGATAGGAAGCAGAGACACAAATGGAAGGCTGGTGCTCTGCTCAGTTTTTTTTTTGATTCTGTTGCTCCCTGCCCAGGGGTTGGTGACATCCATGTTCAAGGCGGGTCTTCCCTCCTCCATTAAACCATCCTGGAGGTATGTGTCTGTGGTAATTCTAGACCCAGTCACATTGACAAGAAGAATTAACCATCCCAGTCTGTTACTGTATTTCACCTTAACCAATACAGTGTTGAATTAAATACTTTGGAATACTGATAGTTTGATCCTATAGCTTCTCCTGGGACAGCTTCTAACTTCATATTTCTTTCTTCTTTCCTTCTTGGCTTACAGGCAGAGAGTACATTCTTCTGACCTATACAAGATAAAAAGACTAGAAAAATAGTTTATGTTTCCTTTTGATTAGCAGATCCCTCCCACCCCCAAAGACCTTTCTCGGTAGTCTCAACAAATGATGTCATGATAGCATTTTGGTGATTCTTGAGCTGTCCCTACTTCCCTGGACTATGAGATTAGTCTCTGCTGTCTTGAAGTGAGTTCGCTGGTGTCTTTAACACTGTCACAGTGCAGGATTGTATTTTCCAGTGACTAATGAGAAGTATCACAAGGACAATCCTGAGCCTGGCTTTCTCTGTCTCTTAGAGTTGAACCCTGTAATTTCACTCCTCAGATTTGTAAATGAAGCTTAGCTTACACACTGTTTAGCTCAGATGCTGTTCTCTCGGCGAGCGGGGCTGCCTCTCCTGTCAGGCTGACAGAAGCACGCCTGCCTGCTGCCTTCACCAATTCCTTCCTCAGGAAAGAGAGCATGGAAATCTCAAAAGCAACAGGAAGAGGACCTGCAGGATCTGGAGCCTTCGCTCCAGAATGTCGCTGCTGCTGCTGCTGCTGCTGCTGCTTCAGCTCTTAGGTGACAAGATACCAGCCTCCCCTTCAGCTCTTAGGTGACAAGATACTTCACTCCCCTAGGAGTGAAGGGACTCAGAGAAGCCATAACAAAATATGGGTACAGTGAGTATGCTCAGCTGAAGGCACCTAACCAGTAACAGATGGACAGACTGACTATCTACCCTCCAGCTTTCTCTTAGAACAGTGGTTCTCGACCTGTGGGTCTCGACCCCCACGGGAATCCAACAACCCTTTCACAGGGATCCCATAGCAGGTATCCCACATCTCAGATATTTACATTACGATTCACAAGAGTAGCAACATTATACAGTTATGAGGTCGCCTTGAAAATAATTTCATGGTGGTGGGGGTGTCACCACAATGTGAGGAATAGTGGTGTTAAAGGGTCTCAGCAGTAGGAAGGCTGAGAAACCACTGTCCTAGAAACAGACCATGAGGTTTTCCTTGAGGAAAAAATTACCCTCCTTCATCAGAGCCTAGAAAATGATGGAAAAGCAGACAAATACAAGAAGCCCAAGAATTGCCACAATTTCCAGCCTGTGACCTAAATCCTAGTGTTCTGTCCTCTCTCCAGAGTTGGTTCTTTGTCTGAAAATCTTTGGCCCTATCGTTTTGGGATCTTCATTCTCCTTCTTCAGACGCCTACGTATACACAAAGTATTCAGTTGTATGCCTTGCCCTGATGTCTGGTATCAGTTTACTTCTTAGGCTGGAGGGTGTAGGAGGGCAGAGGGAAGATTTTCTCTCCTGCAGTCGCAACGACAGATAGCGGTCCATAGTTGATGGACTACGGTATACTTTCGTAACAGTAGCACATTTCATGCAGTTAACGCAACAGCCCTTCATTTCCCACACAGAAAGCTGTTTTATATTTTCTAGTAACTGGGAAATATCAGGACCACGCAAGAGTTTCCAACCGGATCTGCTGTGTCATGACTCCAGGCCAGAGCCTGTATCACCCAACATGAGGGGAACAGGATAGAAACAGGAGCCTCCCACCATTGTGTTCTCCTGAGGTAGCTTCTGACTTGTTAGTTCTCTCATCAGGACCTACCTACTTCCTTCCTACCTCCTGCTCAGGTCAGTGGTTTCTGAAAGGTCCTGGAACACCCCAGCCACACCCCAGATGCGTGGTTCTAACCCTTGTCCTCCATGCCAGGATCAGCCTCTCTCCAGGCAGCAGCAGGCTCCTTCTGTCCTCTTGATCCTTCAGATCTCTGCTAAAATATCACATCACTAGGAATGCTGTCCCCAGATACCCTACTGTCATCAGAGCTTCTCACTCATCCTCCCCTGCCTGGGGCACCCCAGCAGGGCACCCCAACAGTGATAAACTGAGCAGAGTTCACTCTGCCCTGCTTCCCAGAGTAAATGTATCTATTTTTGGGACTGCAGGGATGGTTCAGTGGTTAAGAGCATTTGCTGCTTTTCTGGAGAACTTAAGTTCAGTTTCCAGTACCAGGTGGTTCACAGATGCCTGGGATTCATCTCCAGGGAATCTAATGTCCCCTTCTGGCCCCTGTGGGTATGGCACTGATATGTGTGCGACACACACACACAGATAAAAAGAAAATCTTTTTTTAAAACCTATTCTTTGTGTATATGTGTGTGGGAAAGCCATCAAAATGTTTGTGATGACAATTTCCATATTTTATGCACAGTTCATTTGTTTCCAGTACTGGGGATTGAACACAGGGTCTTTTGTTTTTTGTTTTTTTATTTTTATTTTTATTTTTTTGAGACAGGATTTCTCTGTGTAGCCCTGGCTGTCCTGCTCACTCTGTAGACCAGGCTGGAACTCAGAGATCTGCCTGCTTTGCTGCCTCCCAAGAGCTGGGCTCAGCAGGTATGCGCCATTACTTCAGGCTGAACACGGGGCCTCACGCATGTTCTATCACTAAGCTGCCTCCCCACTCCTTGGTACTCTGCATGTATAAATTCGGTAATAAAACTAGTTCTTTCAAGAAGACTACCCAGGCAGAGAGCAGAGCTTGTTGGCAAGAGGTCAGGATGGTTGGTGACAGGTACCTCCTGCTGTGTTTAGTGCCTTCTTCAAAACACTGAAGCGGCCAGTGGAGTCTGAAAGCCCCCAGCAAATGAACACTATTATTTTATTAGGAAGAGCGGGAGTACAATTTTGATCTAGAAAGTCCATATCCAGTGATTAGGAGAGCCAGGCAGGCACATCTCTCATGAAGTAAACAGCACATCGCCATCTCCGTCAGACTGACTCTAAGACGGTGATTATACTCAGAAAGGAAATTCCAGGAACCTGCGTCCTAATTAACATGGAAATGAAATCCACAGAATAAATATGCATCCAAAGTGTATGCGGTCCCAGGGTACAGCTTAGACAGATGCAGATTGATTTGATCTGGATGCATTAGCGACGTGAGTGTTTGCTGGGAACATGGAGTGGAAAGTTGACATTCAGTTCAATTAGAAGGGCAGAGTGAACGGTGAAAGCAATTTCCTTTGTTAGGTTAAATCAGGCATCCATCGGACAGCAGCTACTCTTTGACCTTCCTGGTAAGGGCCAGGGTGGCTTCTAATGACTATTAAATGAACAGCCAGCTTATTCTTACCAATGTTTAACAAGCAGGACTTAGGAAAGCTCATTCCGGACGGAAAAATCAGTCAAGGATGGATCTGTAAGAATATTTGTGGCATATTCTATTGTTTCAAGTTATCAGCGTCCAATCTGGGGAGTCAGGAAGGACTGGTGAGCACAGCAGATAAGACTGAAGGTGGAGTACATCAAAAGTAATAAAGAGGCCACTCTCAGCCTCTTGCTACTTTGTGTTCCAAGAGCTGAACAAAACAAGACAGAAGACACTTCCTCTGGGTGATTCTTGACTCTGAAGAACAAGCCCTTTGCAAAGATACAGTTTCCAGTGGCTGCTTTGGGGACTATAGCTTAAGAACAGCAGTGGTCCTGTCCAAGGTTATAATTCCACCTGCCCATGCAGCTCCCCTCCCCCCTCGCTTAAGAACAGTGGTGGTCCTGTCCAAGGTTATAATTCCACCTGCCCATGCAGCTCCCCTCCCCCCTCGCTATTGCTCAAAATCCCAGTCCACCCTGCATGACATGGGAGTCAAGTCTCTTTTCTTGACTGCTAAAGGCTAGGCTGCCATGCTGCCATGCTGAACATTGTGTATAAACACTGAGCCGTTAGGACAGATTTTGTCACTCTTGTCTTTTCTCTCAACGCTCCCCTCCCCCACTTCCCATTCGGACTCAGAGTCAACCTGAAGTCACAGCAGACACTGTAGGCCAAGCTCCATGCTGGAGGCTTCCATATAATATCTGTTTGGCTTTATAACCAAACAGATTCCAAAGCATATCCAGACTGAGTGTCTTGGCTCTTTAAAATGTAAACTGGTTAGATTGTTATTAAGTTTAACTAAAGTAGTACAAGGCATCCTTTGAATTCTGTGATTAGGAGAGCCAGGCAGGCACATCATCTCTCATGAAGTAAACAGCACATCGCCATATTGTTGCTGAAGTATGTATTTCAGCACACACAATCTTTCATATCTTAACAAAAACAGGATGGCATAAATGAGAAGCAAAGGTTTTTCTCTCTCCTCCTCTAATCCTGTTTTTTTCTCCACTGAAACCTTGTAACAATGGCATTGTTAAAATGGCCAGAGTATTTCCCTCCTAGCAGTTAGGGACCTCTTGAGTCTGGAACAACCTCTCACTCAGTTTTGATCAATAGCGGCTGGTTAAAGGCTAACAAAGGCCTAAGCCTTAGCTTGAAGAGGTTCTGGCTTCTCTTCTTCAGAAAAAGACAGTCGTTGTATGACCAGTCTCCTGGAGAACTTGCTCAAAGAGGAGAACTGTGACTGCAGAACTACAAGTCATTATTTTGAGCCATTAATTTTTTGGGTATTTGTTATGCATCAAAAGGTGAATGTTGGCTTAGTTTCTGGCTTCTCTGATCTGTAAAGACACAGGAACTAGGCTAATGAAATAATTCCAGAAGGAACCAGAGGTATGAGCTTATCATGATCTCCAAGAAGAGCATAACACAACGATCATCAATACAACACAAAGGAGACCAGAGAAAGGTATCAGATCAGACAGAACATCAGACACGATATCTCTCTCTCTCTCTCTCTCTCTCTCTCTCTCTCTCTCTCTCTCTCTCTGTGTGTGTGTGTGTGTGTGTGTGTGTGTGTGTGTGTGTGTGTGTCTTTACTGTTCCAACCCTGTAGTAGCGAAGTATGGATGGCTGTACCATCAGGAACTCATCCCAGAGAATTCTCACAATGGTGTTGGCAATTTTAAAATGTCTTGTGTGCATTGTGGCAGTTGCCTGCCTGTTAATCTCACCTCCTACCACCACTTGGGGTTGAGACAGCATGGGCAGGAGGAAGCCAGAGCTGCTGCAGGCTGAGTGCAGCAAGAGCCAGTAGGAGCCAGTCTCTGCAGACAGCCGGGTAACAGAGGTCAGCCAGGCTGTGGGCAAGTGCAGATGTGATCCACACTTGACTACTGCCCAGGTCAGGTGATTACTGCAGAGATGGCTCCTTGGGTGGCATATACAGTCTATATATACGCAGCCTGAGATGGACTGATCTAGAAATGGTGTGGAGAGGAGGAACCCAACTGTACATGCCTGTAAGTCCAGCATTTGAGAGGATGAAAAATTCAAAACCAGCCTGAGATACATCACAATATATCCTGATCAGCTTGCGCTATCTAGAGAGACTGTTTCAAAAGGGAGAAACAGAAGTTGGAGAAGATACTGTTTTGAGTATGTGACAGACTTCCAACTTCAATAGGAAGAACAAGAGGAACTGTAATGGGATAATTCAGAGATAAATTCAGAGTGAACCTTAGGGAAACAGGAAGTTGAAGCTTTTTAGAAACTTCTCTTTATAGCTAGGGCTTTCAAGATTTCACAGCGAAGGGCTTCATGATGATGGGTTCTAGTTGTTGAGGAAGGCAGCCTACCCAACCTTTCAATCTGAAGACACAGCCTGGATTTCATCAAGTTTTCTTCTAGTATTTCTCTGATTAAACTTTCCCTACCTCCTCTTCACAGAGCCTGCACTATCTAGACGCCTCACCTCCTGTATATGTCCTCCCCTGTTGTACATGTAACTTTTGCCCAAATTTCTAGATTTCCCTGATCTTTTTAAGGTTGATTCCAAATACATAAATTTTACTGGGTAATTTTTATTTTTTGAGTTTACACTCAAAACGTAATGGGAAACGTCAGAGAGGAAGAATTTTATGTTTTGTTATGGAAAGGCTATACAGACAGTAAATTTTAAAAATCCAAAGATAGGAAAGCTGTTTTTATATAATAACAGTGGGGGCAGAATTTATATCCAAATGATCTTATTTATACTAAGCAAACAACAAAAGTGTCCGTATTGTTGGACACAGCGCTATAAAGGGAGAAGGAGGGAGGTGGCTTAACCAAAAATAGTGGTGGCCCTATGGGAAGAAACTGATAAGAGGTCATCCTCCAGAGGGCTTTGTTAGGAGCCCTGAATGGGGAGATAAACACTGTGTACAGCATAGTGGGGGCCTGAAGGGGGAGACAGGACCTTCAGTTCTTGATATACCAGGAGTGCCGGCCTTAAATTGAATTTATCTTCAAATTCAGAGCACACAGGGAGTCTCAGATGTGAGAGGTTTTCAAGGGAGTGGGCAAGCTTCATACCACGTGATCTAGCCTGGCTTGACCTAATTGCCAAGGGGCTCAGAGGCGGCACTCAGTAGCGCCGGCAAAGGGAGGAGCTGCAAGAATGCTTTCTCTAGAACTTTCTCTCAGAGGAATCACTGCACAGGGAGAAGGTGGCTAGAGGGTTTGTGATCTAACTGGAAAGAGGAAGGATGAAGGAAGGGAAGAAGGAGGCGAGGGAGGACGGAATAATGAAGGTGGGGAGGACGTCCTCAGTCCATACAGTGTAAAACTACCCACGATCCAAACAGTAAGAGTGGCGCACACCTTTAATCCCAGCACTCGGGAGGCAGAGGCAGGCGGATTTCTGAGTTCGAGGCCAGCCTGGTCTACAGAGTGAGTTCCAGGACAGCCAGGGCTACACAGAGAAACCCTGTCTCGAAAAACCAAAAAAAAAAAAAAAAAGAGACGGATCCAAACTGGCTCAACGAGTCAGAACTGCTGGACAGAACAAATCTGGGACCTGAGGGGAAAGGGTGAAATTTCAATACAACGTTAAAGCGGTATGCTATTCAGCACAGTGTGCTAGAACATGTAAAGAGCTTTCTAGAAAGTCAGATCTCCAGCTGGGTGTGCTGATCTACACCTGCCACACAAGTACTTGGGAAATGGAGGCAAGAGGATCGACAAGAATGTTCTCTAATTAGTTTTTATAGTATAGTTAAGTTAATGTTTGGGTGGAAATTTGACCTTATAGTCTCACCTAACACTCAGATCTATGTGTAGTAGAAGCTGCCAAGTTCAGGCTCCGTAATATGTTCAGAAAGAGTGCTGTAGACAGACTGTCTTTAAGAATAAATCTCTTGCACATAATAAGCTTATGGTATTGGAAGATATTACAAGGACAGTACTGGGACGAGATAGGGGAAGCATTTTTCTGTGATTGTATCTTCTACACATAACATTGGCCCAGTCACTCCAAGTCAGTACAGTGTGTTCTTGCTATCTCGTGCTGGTCTTGAGAGAAAATTGCTAAGTGTGTCAGTACACCGCAAGTGCCATTTCATTGAAAGCCAAGGGAGGAAAGCTGGTTCCCTCTGGACTGTTGATCACGTGGGTGGTTTCAGATGTTAATATTTACTGTGTATCACTATTGTTCTTCAGTATTTTGTCTGAATATTTATAAGCAGAGAGGTTGGCTCACCTTGCCTAGCAGTCCAGGTCACCTTGTCGTCTGCCTTCCTCCTGCCATGACCACAGCATCTGATGGTCTTCTTGGCTGGCCTCCTATGTGTCCCTTCTCCCAGGGATGCCAACCACAACCTTTGCGGTGCGCTCAGCACTCATCTTCCCATCTCCTTCCTCAGGTCAGATTCTGAGTCTCGAGAATCTACCATCGTTTATCTGCCTTGTACGCTTTTACTTCCCCTTAAATAAGTGGATTTTTTTTTCTTTCTAAGAACTCCAGATTCCCTGTGACTTGAATTCTAGAATATCCAAGTCAGGACTGAGCCTCAAAGTCAGACAGCTCAAGGGTTGAAGCAGAACACCAGGAATTGTTACAAGGGGCTTCTGTAGTGAGACTTCTTCTGGTTTCTATAAAAACCCAGTTATATCACTTCTCAGCCTTTTGGCTAAGATCAAGTGTAAAAACCCAGTTATATTATGTGTCTGTGTTTTCATTTTAATCCCAGGTGTGGGCTAAGAGGCTGCTTCACAGTGGGTGATTATGATTTGCATTGTGCACTAGCAGAGGCGTGATCCTTGCCAGCTGCAGATAGTTTAATTCTGGGGACTCTGGAGATGGTATAATGGGAGAGAGAGCCCCCAAGAGGGCCTGTGGCAGCTGCTCCCTGGGCTGCTGCTGATTCACCTTGCTGCTCCATTTGCTATTGCTGGGTTGCTGGGTTGCTGGGTTGCTGGGTTGCTGTATATTCTGACTACAAAGAGATTAGACTTGCCCCAAGGAACCCGATGCCCCAATCAGCAGGAAGTAGCTTATAGAGGTCTATGACTCCCTTCCTTTTTACCCTTCTTTATCTCCTACCTTGTGTTGGGGGGTTGGAAGGGATTCTGGTGGAATGAGGGTTGGGAGGGAGGCAGAGATATGAGAACCCAATAAAATAGCTCAAAAAAATACATCAACAGGCTTGGGACTCAGATGTATGTGCAGGAGTTTTCTGTTCCTTCTCCATACCAATATCATTGGTATCCATGAATTTTTCTAAATTAAGAAGTGACTATACCCCTCCCAAACCCAGGAACCATAAGCCTATTCATTTTACAAAAATAAACAGAAAAAATAAGCTGAGAAAGTAACCTGGTTGGCCCAAGATAACACCATGGGGTAGGATCCTGCTAGCTCTGGGGTGCAGTCACTAGATTCCCTACCTTGAACCATGTGCTCCCCAGTTCTCTACTCCTGGATGGCATAGATCTCTACAATTACATGCAGACGGGAAGGATTCCTGCTGGACACTGGCTGACTTAATAGAGAGCAACTTCTCCCTCCACAGAAATTGTCAGCTTTACTGGAAATCATCACCTGAATCCATCAAAGCAAATAAATAATTTTTAAAAAATCATTTCTTCTTATATATATAAAAAAGAAAGAAACAAAATCCATCTTGCCACAGGCAAACATAGGTGAGTGAGGTGCCCTCAATTCTGGGGAGGTGGGGGGAGGGGGAACTAGGAAATCACGGGAGAGCTCTGCTTTCCCAGAGACTGATGGCTTGGCTGTGTGAGAGAGTAATAGGAACAATGACATAGCATGGTTGGGTGATAGGTCGTTCAAACTATAGTAAGAATAGCGTTTGTAAAAACAGTTGCATCTCTAGATCTTGAGTGTCTGATAGCTGTAGGTTGCCTGTTAGGGACTACTCTATGCTCTTTCCAGGTGTGACCACTGAGGATCCTAGTCAGTGCTTGTTCTTAGGTATTAGAAGTTCACACACAGAAATAAAGATGGGCTAGAAGGCAAGGTTGAGAGGATCCACAGGAAGAAGGAGAGGTAGTGTTGCCAAAATGATCTGATTGCCTAGTCAACAAGGCCTGAGAATTTCCAGGGATAAAGTATTTGAAGTGTTGGCAAGTAGTCAAAATGATAGAATGAAGAAGGCTGAGGAGAGGATCTGCTTAGTTTCTTGGGAATTGGAAGCAGAAAAGAAGAGGTTGCAGAAAGTGGTCTACTATCAAGCTGGGGATAAAACTTGGTAACTAGGATTGGAGTATGAGAAGAAGAACTAAAATCACTTACCTGTTATTGAAAATTTTAATTCCAATCTGGGGTCTCTACCCCATCTTTGACCATTTAGTTCCTGGAAAACCACAAACACAACCTTATATTGGCAATAAGCCCTAATCAGCAGAAGAGCTGGGCAGATATCTACCCTCTATGTTATTAGAATCTACTTTCCTATTGATAACCCTGAGCTATTACTTACTATATGTCATCTGAGTTGTTCTTAACTACAATTGGCCAGCTATCAAGGCCATGTTTTCATGACTCAACTGAACCCATGGCATCTTCCCCCTCCACCTTTTTCTTGCCCTCTTGATTCTCTTGCTAAATAGAATACTAAACCCCATCTCTATCTCTTGTGCCTAGCTATTGGCTGATGGCATCTTTACCAATCAGAAATAACTTGGGGGCAAGGTCACAGAGTATCATTTAAGTCTACCTTTACCTGATTTCCTGGCCAATGTGTCCAATGGATTTCCAGGGAGGGACTACCTCAGGTGTTGGCAAATGAGATAATGATATGGGGTGGGAAAGAAAGGCTGATTCTTGGCAGAGCTGGCCAGTGGATTTCCAAAGAATGCCTTGGATGTTGTGGTGCTGCAAATTTTCAAATAACTAATATTATAACTTAATTAAATTTCCTTCCTTTTAACATCCCCACCTGCCCCCAGTCCACTCACAAAATTTCTGCCATCCCAGGGAGATCCATGCATTCCCCTTGAGCCCTCCTTGTCACTTAGCCTCTCTGGGTCTGTGGATTGTAGCATCATTATCCTTTACTTAATTGCTGATATCCACTTATCAGTGAGTACATACTGTGTTTGTCTTTCTGGGTCTGGGTTACCTCACTCAGGATGGGTTTTTTCCTAGTTACATCCATTTGCCTGAAAATTTTATAATGTCATTTAAAAAAAATAGCTAATTAATAGTCTGTTGTGTAAATGTACCATATTTTATTTTTTATGCTTCTGTTGAGGGACATCTAGGTTGTTTCCAGTTTTTAGCTATTATGAATAAAGCTGCTATGAACATATTTGAGCAAGTGTCATGAAGATGTAGGATTTGGGGTCCCTACTCATGAGGACTCCTATTTACAGAATTTAGCTTTGTGGGGGGGCACTGGTACTGGGATATAAAGTGGATAAATAAATAAATAAATAAATAAATACATTTAAAATTTTAAAAGAATAAAGAAACTTTAAAAATCTTAGTCTTCAACTTTAAATACGTCTAAGAGTAAGATCACACTGAAACAAGAAAAGAATTCTTATTTTGTTTCCATATATATTTGAAATGTTTTGTGGCATTTAAATGTTTCAAATATTACTTACTTTAGATTTAGCTTTTTCAGTGTATTATGATCCCCAAAGCAGGAGCTCAGACTATAAAAAGCTTTCACAGTTCATTCCACAGTCAACCTCCACCTATGTCTACAGAACACTGGGAATCCAGTTGCAGGACCATGATCTAAGTGACATTGCCTCTGGATTTGCTGCTGACTCTCAGGAGGGATGAGGAGCCTCAGGCATCACTGGAAGCTGATGACAGTGACAGAATATACACATAGACTTTCAAAGACATGCAACAAACAAAAGTTACCAAACATTTTGGAGAAAATAGTGTAACAAGAGACACTGAAATTACAAAAAGAAAACAACCAGCTGAAAATTGGAATACACAGAGCAACTCCATTGTGAGTAATTCAACAGTATGTTGTGTTCATAAAAAGATGGTCTGGATGCAAATTGAATAAAATTAAAGAACAAAATAGTGAGCTGAAGCAGAAAATTGAGAGACTTTCCTCATTTTCAGCATAAAAGAAGCACGCAGAGGACATGAAGGGACACCTTCATCAATCTTTCCTTTGGAAGAACAAGGGTGATCTGGAGATCTGTTGTCTAGAAATCAGTTGCCATCAACACAAAGACAAATGAAAGTATGGAACCACATATACAAAATTTTAAGTTTGCAAAGCAATACTTTAAAATTTTAAATAGGTATAAATTTATGATATTTAAAATCTAGGTGCATGAGAGGTGGAAATAAATGCTAAATTAATTATAGTTGCTAATTTGGGGTAGAAAAAACACTCAAGGTTAAATTGACAACATCACTATTTCTCTTTTTTAGGGAATACACACCTTGCTAGAATCTAGAGTCAGTGGACAAATGATACAGGTGTTTAACATATTATTCTAGCCTTATATATGTATTGAAATTATTTCAAAAATTAAATTAGCTGTAATCAGTTTTAAATATTTACCACAAAATTGCAAAAGACAAAAATTGCTGGAAATATGAATTTAGCTGTCTAATTGCACCGTCTGCAGTTATATAGAGGATATAACTAAAAATTTACAACAAAATTCAACAATGAATACTCAAGGATGCAGGCTACAAACTCCCTTTCCTCCACTCCAGCTGAAAGCAGCCTTTGCATCAGAAGGAATATGAAAAATATGATACACACCCTTTTCTTACTATTGTTTCTGTGTGAAGTATCCCTTACAACAAATTAGGTGAAAGTTTAAGGATTGCTGACCACGATGGCATAGAGGTCTCAATGAAAATTCTGGGCCATTCTCTGTGTCTCTATATGTTTGCAAGGGCAAGAGGAGGCTGTGGGAACTAAGAATGAGAAGACTGAAAGAACTGATATTTAGATTTATTATTTACAGATTAGGAATTTTAAGTCCAAAGGGTCACCCAGAAGAAACAGACCAACCAAAGACGTCTACCAAGGAGAGCATATTCTGAATATGGTAGTGATACACTCCAGTCCTGGTATCATCTTCTCTCTCCCTCATCATCCATGTATGAGTGAGGAGCTGTTATAGATCTGTCCTCCTACATCAGCTTAAAATTCAAGACTACTTAGGGTTTACCCTACATGGAGATTCTTCCCATGTGGGGAGACAGCCAGACAAAGCAGCCTGCCAAGAAGGATTTGTATTTACTATGTCTGCTGTGACAAATTACTACAAAGTTCCTGGTGTATTCCAAATACCATTCATCCTTCAATTCTGGAAATCATGCTTCTGAGAAAGTTGCTGATTCACAGGACTAAAATAAAGGTAGGAAAAAAAGATGCCTAGAGGAAAAGTCATTTTGATGACTTTCCCTCTAGAGGTTGCCTGCATCCCTTAGCTTGAGGCTTCTCAAGCTATAGGTGATGATCCCTTGTGAGTTAGCAAAACTGAATATGAGGACCATGAAAATTTTGACAATAATAAAAAATTTCTGTATACACAGTTACCAAAAATTAATTCAAAATTAAATGCATGGTTGTTTCTGGCAGCAGTCAAAGGTGTTTAATCAAGAAACCTTCCTGTGGCCTTGACTCTAAATACACAACCTGTACACTTAGTACTGAGCACACCAACCCATCAGTCAACACCTGCAAATGCTGTCTGAATACCTTGGCTCAGATTGGAGACTGCCAATCTGCAGTGTTTTTGCTGCGTGTACAAATGTTCCTGTTCTTTTGAAAACATAGTGACTTAATTACAGAAAACTATGTTCCCACTGTCATTTATTGACATGTAAATATCAAATATGTGTATGTGTGTATGGCACTGTGTTACAATATCCAAATTTAGATATTTCTGTTCTCTTCTTGTTCTACAGAAATATAAGTGTTTAATCACAGCAAATAAAAATTAAGATTAAAACTCCATAACAATATTTCTCAATCATCTGTACACATAAGTGTGGAGTCAACTTTAAAACTAAGCACAAATGTAATTTTGTAATTTCATGATGGTGTTTTCTTGCCACGGACCAGGCCTAGTTGGCCCCCCTCAATCCGTGGGAATCAGGGGTTCGGACAGATGGGCATGGACTTGGCAAAAGTGTGCTTTCCAGGAGGGCTGTGCCCTTCACAGCCATTTGCCTTCAAACCTTTGAAGAGACCTGGACCTCAGTTACAAGAGATTACCAGAAAGACCAAGTGCCTATTGAGGGCACAAAATCTAAACAGAGTACTGAACAAGGAAGTTATATTTAACTAAACAGAATCTCATTGGATTATTTTTTCATTATAACATCAAAAAGTGTCTTGCCAGATTTTTAAAAAACTTGATGATTTGGGGCTGGAGAGATGCATTAGCAGGGGCACTTCATACTCATCAAGGTAAAATCTACCAAGATGAACTCTCATTTCTAAATATCTATGCTTCAAATGCAAGAGCAGTCACATTCATTGAAGAAACTTTAGTAAAGCTCAAAGCACACATTGCACCTCACACAATAATAGTGGGAGACTTCAACACCCCATTCTCACCAATGGACAGATCCTGGAAACAGAACCTAAACAGAGACACATGGACACTAACAGAAGTTATGAAACAAATGGATTTAGTAGATATCTACAGAACATTTTATCCTAAAACAAAACAATATACGTTATTCTCAGCACCTCATGGTACCTCCTCCAAAATTGACCATATATAATATACAATCAGTCACAAAACAGGCCTCCAAAGATACACAAATATTGAAACTATCCCATGCATCCTATCTGACAACCATGGACTAAGGTTGATCTTCAATAACAACATAAATAATAGAAAGCCAACATTCATGTGGAAACTGAACAACACTCTACTCAATGATACCTTGGTAAAGGAAGAAATACAGGAAGAAATAAAAGACTTTTTGGAGTTTAATGAAAATGACCCCACAACATACCCAAACTTATGGGACACAATGAAAGCAGTCCTAAGAGGAAAACTCATAGCCCTGAGTGCCTCCAAAAAGAAACTAGAGAGAGCATACATTAGCAGCTTGACAGCACACCTAGAAGATCTAGAACAAAAGGAAGCAAATTCACCCAAGAGGAGTAGACAACAGGAAATAAACAAACTCAGGGCTGAAATCAACCAAGTGGAAACAAAAAGAATTATTCAAAGAATCAACCAAACCAGGAGCTGGTTCTTTGAGAAAATCAACAAGATACATAAACCCTTAGCCAGACTAACTAGAGGGCACAGGGACAATATCCTAATGAACAAAATCAGAAATGAAAAAGGAGACATAACAACAGAACCTGAGGAAATCCAAAACATCATCAGATCCTACTACGAAAGGCTATACTCAACAAAACTGGAAAACCTGGATGAACCGGACAACTTCCTAGACAGATACCGGGTACCAAAGATAAATCAGAATCATATTAACGATCTTAACAGTCCAATTTCCCCTAAAGTAAAAGAAGCAGTCAATAATAGTCTCCCAACCAAAAAAAAAAAAAAAAAAAAGCCCAGAACCAGGTGGCTTTAGTACAGAGTTCTATCAGACCTTCAAAGAAGACCTAATTCCAACTCTCCTCAAACAATTCCACAAAATAGAAACAAAAGGTACTCTACCCAATTCATTCTATCAAGCCACAATTACTCTCATACCTAAATCACACAAAGATCCAACAGAGAAAGAGAACTTCAGACCAATTTCTCTTATGAATATTGATGCAAAAAATACTCAATAAAATCCTCGCAAACTGAATCCAACAACACATCAAAACAATCATGACCAAGTAGGCTTCATCCCAGGGATGCAGGGATGGTTTAATATACAGAAATTCATCAACGTAATCCATTATATAAACAAACTCAAAGACAAAAATCACATGATCATCTCATTAGATACTGAGAAAGCATTGGACAAAACCCAACACCCCTTCATGATAAAAGTCTTGGAAAGATTAGGAATTCAAGGACTATGCCTAAACATAGTAAAAAGCAATATAAAGGGGGCTGGCAAGATGGCTCAGTGGTTAAGAGTGCCAACTGCTCTTCTGAAGGTCTCGAGTTCAAATCCTAGCAACCACATGGTGGTTCACAACCATCCGTAACAAAATTTGATGCCCTCTTCTGGAGTGTCTGAAGACAGCTACAGTGTACTCATATAAGAAATAAATAAATCTTCTTTTAAAAATCACAGTTTAAAAAATAAGCAATATACATCAAACCAGAAGCCAACATCAAACTAAATGGAGAGAACTCGAAGCAATCCCACTAAAATCAGGGACTAGACAAGGCTGCCCACTTTCTCCCTACCTATTCAATATAGTACTTGAAGTCCTAGCCAGAGCAATTTGAAAACAAAAGGAGATCAAAGGGATACAAATTGGAAAGGAAGAAGTCAAAATATCACTATTTGCAGATGATATGATAGTATATATAAGTGACCCTAAAAGTTCTACCAGAGAACTCCTAAACCTGACAAACACCTTCAGTGCAGTAGCTGCATGAAAAATTAACTCAAACAAATCAGTGGCCTTTCTCTACACAAAGGATAAATAGGATGATAAAGAAATTAGGGAAACAACACCCTTCACAATAGTCACAAATAATATAAAAAACCTTGGTGTGACTCTAACTAAAGAAGTGAAAGATCTGTATGACAGGAACTTCAAGTCTCTGAAGAAAGAAATTGAAGAAGATCTTGAAAGATGGAAAGATCTCCCATGCTCATGGATTGGCAGGATTAATATAGTCAAAATGGCTATCCTGCCAGAAGCAATCTACAGATTCAATGCAATCCCCATCCGAATTCCAACTCAATTCTTCACTGAGTTAGAAAGGGCAATTTGCAAATTCATCTAGAATAACAAAACACCTAGGATAGCAAAAACTATTCTCAACAATAAAAGAACCTCTGGTGGAATCATCATGCCTGGCCTCAAGCTGTACTACAGAGCAATTGTGATTAAAAAAAAAAAAAAACCAAACAAAACCAAAAACACAAAACTGCATGGTACTGGTACAGTGACAGACAGGTAGAGTAATGGAATAGAATTGAAGACCCAGAAATGAACCCACACACCTATGGTCACTTGATCTTTGATAAGAGAGCTAAAACAATCCAGTAGAAAAAAAGACAGCATTTTCAACAAAAGGTGCTGGCACAACCTGCGGTTATCATGTAGAAGAATGTGAATTGATCCATTCTTACCTCCTTTTACAAAGCTCAAGTCTAAGTGGATCAAAGAACTCCACATAAAATCAGAGACACTGAAATTTATAGAGAAGAAAGTGGGGAAAAGTCTCTAAGATATGGGTACAGGGGAAAAATTCCTGAACAGAACACCAATGGCTTGTGCTATAAGATCAAGAATCAACAAATGGGATCTCATAAAATTGCAAAGCTTCTGTAAGGCAAAATATACTGTCAATAAGACAAAAAGGCCACCAACAGATTGGGAAAAATTTTAGCAATACTAAATCTGATAGGGGACTAATATCCAATATATACAAAGAGCACAAGAGCTGAACTCCAGAAATTCAAATAACCTCACCAAAAATGGGGTACAGAGCTAAACAAAGAATTCTCAACTAAGGAATACCGAAGGGCTGAGAAGCACTTGAAAAAATGTTCAACATTCTTTTTTTCCCCTCGTTCTGGTCAACCCTGCTCATTCCGGTCGACCCCGCTCGCTCCGGCTGGCCCCGCTCTCTCTGGTTGGTCCCACTTGCTCTCTCCAGTCCAAGGATTCATTTTATTATTATTATTCATAAGTACGCTGTAGGTGACTTCAGATGCACCAGAGGAGGGCATCAGATCTCATTATGGGTGGTTGTAAGCCACCATGTGGTTGCTGGGATTTGAACTCATCACCTTCGGAAGAGCAGTCGGGTGCTCTTACCCGATGAGCCATCTCACCAGCCCAGTGTTCAACATTCTTAATCATTAGGGAAATGCAAATCAAAACAACCCTGAGATTCCACCTCATACCAGTCAGAATGGCTATGATCAAAAATTCAGGTGACAGCAGATGCTGGCGAAGATGTGGAGAAAGAAGAACACTCCTCCATTGCTGGTGGGATTGCAAGCTGGTACAATCCCTCTGGAAGTCAGTCTGGTGGTTCCTCAGAAATTTAGACATAGTACTACCAAAAGATCCAGCAATACCACTCCTGGGCATATACCCAGAAGATGCTCCAACATGTAATAAGGACACATGCTCCACTATGTTCATAGCAGCCTTATTTTTAATAGCCAGAAGCTGGAAAGAACCCAGATGTTCCTCAACCAAGGAATGGATACAGAAAATGTGGTACATTTACACAATGGAGTACTACTCAGCTATTAAAAACAATGAATTTATGAAATTCTTAGGCAAATGGATATATCTGGAGGATATATCATCCTGAGTGAGGTAACCCAATCACAAACTAAGTCACCTGATATGCACTCACCAATAAGTGGATATTGGCCCAGAAACCTAGAATACCCAAGATATAATTTGCAAAACACAAGAAAATCAGGAAGGAAGACCAATGCATGGATACTTCATTCCTCCTTAGAATAGGGGACAAAATACCCATGGAAGGAGTTACAGAGACAAAGTTTGGAGCTAAGATGAAAGGATGGACCATCCAGAGACTGCCCCACCAGAGGATCCATCCCATAATCAGCCACCAAACACAGACACTATTGCATATGCCAGCAAGATTTTGCTGACAGGACCCTGATATACTATCTCTTGTAAGGCTATGCCAGTGCCTGGCAAATACAGAAGTGGATGTTCACAGTCATCTATTGGATGGAACATAGGATCCCCAGTGGAGGAGCTAGAGAAAGTACCCAAGGTGCTAAAGGGGTCTGCAACCCTATAGGAGGAACAACAATATGAACTAACCAGTACCCCAGAGCTTATGTCTCTAGCTGAATATGTAGCAGAAGATGGCCTAGTTGGCCATCATTGGGAAGAGAGGTCCCTTGGTCTTGCAAACTTTATATGCCCCAATACAGGGGAATGCCAGGGCCAAGAACCAGGAGTGGGTGGGTAGGGGAGCAGGGTGGGGAGGGCATAGGGGACTTTTGGGATAGCATTTGAAATGTAAATGAAGAAGATATCTAATAAAAAATTTAAAAAATAATAACAGTAATAAAAACAAAAAACTTGAGGATTTAAGCTTGTCATTTCATTAAAGAAGTTGTAGCATATTAATTATCAACAAAATTCAAAATTGCACAAAAAGAATTTAACATGTGGAAGAAGGTGGAAAGCAACTCTTTGTAAATGTTTGCATCTGCACATGAGTTCATAACTAGAAAGAACTTTTCTAAAGTTAAATTTTAAGAGTTATAACAGGGCACCTGAAGTGCCTGAAGACAACTTAAGAACATTGAGTTTTGATTCTAAATCACTTTGCTGTACTAAATCATTCTAATTCATTGTTTTTAATAGCTGACTAGTACTCCATTGTGTAAATGTACCACACTTTCTGTATCCATTCCTCTGTTGAGGGACATCTGGGTTCTTTCCAGCTTCTGGCTACTCTAAATAAGGCTGCTATGAACATAGTGGAGCATGTGTCCTTATTACATGTTGGAGCATCTTCTGGGTATATGCCCAGGAGTGGTATTGCTGGATCTTCTATTAATACTATGTCCCATTTTCTGATGAACCCCCAGACTCATTTCCCGAGTGGTTGTACCAGGTGGGATAGCAATGGAGGAGCATTCCTCTTTCTTCATATCCTCGCCAGCATCTGCTGTCACCTGAATTTTTGATCATAGCCATTCTGACTGGTGTGAGGTGGAATCTCAGTGTTGTTTTAATTTGCATTTCCTTGATGATTAAGGATTTTGAACATTTCTTTAGGTGCTTCTCAGCCCTTTGGTATTCCTCAGTTAAAAATTCTTTGTTTAGCTCTGTACTCCACTTTTTAATAGAGTTATTTGGTTCTCTGGAGTCTATCTTTTTGAGTTCTTTGTATATATTGATTATATACACTCCATCAGATATGAGATTGGAAAAGATCTTTTCCTAATCTATTGCTTGCCTGTTTGTCTTATTGACAGTGTCCTTTGCCTTACAGAAGCTTTGCAATTTCATGAGGTCCCATTTGTCGATTCTTGATCTTACAGCACAAGCCATTGGTGTTCTGTTCAGGAATTTTTCCCCTGGGGAAGCAACATTCTTAAGACTGGATGTTTGCTTTCATCTTTAATGAATAACAAAATTATCTATAAACCAAACAATGATTTTTAAAAGAAATTTGTGATTTATTATCATAAGTGTTTGATTTGTAAATCTATTTTATATGTCTATATGTCAAGAGTCTCATAGTCTACCTTCCATCTTTAATATCAGTAAATTCTCCAATTCTACTCATATCTCTTCTTGGGCTCTCACCTTCCCCCATCTTCCTCTTTCACTTATAAGAACCCTTACCCTAAGCCAGGCAATCATAGACAACTCACCTCCTCAATATCAGCTGAAAAGTTAGCATAACTCTACCGTACTCTGTAGTACAGCATACTCCCAGTTCCAGGATGTCTTTCAGTGAAGGATGTATTTTTTTCCTACCACACATCCCAAGCATTGGCATGACAAAAGGGTACATACTTCAACTCATGGTCTTCCCTTTGTCCTTCCCTCATTCATATTCATATGCATCTAACTGTCTGTCTGTCTGTCTGTCTGTCTGTCTATCTGTCTGTCTGTCTATATATCCATCCATCCATCCATACATCTATCCTTCTCTATATATCTCAATTTCTTATGCCTCAAAGTGTCAAGTAACTCAATAAACAAAAATCCTATCTCTTGTCATTCAATAATGTCTAAACACACATCACCTAGAGGTAGGGAACTCCCCCCCCACATACACACCAAATCTTTCTTTCTGTGACCTATAGCAGGGTTCTTCTACTCCTTCACTTTGCCTTCCATCTCCCATCCTGAGATTCCTTTCATATCCTCTCTGTTTCTAAAACCTTCTGGACATAAATTATGAAGAATGGCTTTCATTTTAAGAGTTGTTGAGTACCTCCTATATGCGTTGTGTCCAAAATCTTTTGCCCTCTGGGAAAATAAAGATCAATACACCCCCCCCCCTCAACACACACACCACTCACTTGAAATTGTACACATATGTACATACATATACAAGTATATATAAACATACATGCATGCACACACATAAGATTGTGCACACATCCACATTTACATCCACATACATATTCACATGTGCATGCACACATGTCCACACTCACAGCAACTAATTTTATAGTTCAGTGCTGCACCAGACAGATGCATGAGTACTAAAAAGGAATAACTGAAGCTGAGCCTGTACACCTTAGAGATGGACTTTATTGGGGACCTTGAGAGTGGGTTACATTTGGACTCAAAGAAGAAAGAACATTCAAAGCAGCTGGATAGAACTGGCAAATGCCTACAGAGGAGACACCTTGGAATGTTCAGCAACAATGACTAGTTTTCAATGAATAGTGAACAGAAAGCAAAAGGATGAGGATGAGACTGAAAAAAAGTTTGTGACTTCAGCCAATGAGATGGTTCCGTAGTTAAGAGTACTCCTTGCTCTAGCTGAGGATCTGTGTTTGATGCCCAGTACCTACAAGGCAGCTCACAACCATCTGTGACTCCAGCGCCAGGGGACTGATGCCTTCTTCTGCCCCCCAGGGCTACCAGGCCCACACAAAAAGCTCATATATACATGCAGGCAGAACACATTCAGAGAGAGGGGAAGGGGAAGAGAGGAAGTAAATAAGTCTTTTAAATTAATATGAACTTTGTACCAAGTTGCTGTGGATGTCAGTGTGAGGACAAATCTAATGACTATCTGATGAGTGTGTGTCTCCTTTACACCCCTCCTGCTGTGAAGGCCAGCACAGATAATTCTTGAAACAAGGACAAGATTAATTGGCCATGTGACTGGCAGGAATTTTGGGGAGGGCTTCTCTCAGGAGAGCTTCTTTCTCTGTTCTCTGTAGTGTCTCAGGGCCCCCGAAACAGTCAAGAGTAAGAGCAACACCTCTGCTTTCTTCTTAGCTGAGAGGATATGGATTAGGGAGCTTGTCCCTTTCCCTGGTGATTGCTTCTTTAGAATTATAGATGTGAAATGCTACCTGGAAAAGGTCAGAAGACATGAAGTCCCAGATAGGAGGTCAGAGGGTTTCTCCATCCATTTGCCAGATACACCTCCTGGGCTCATGAAGGAGGTTGGAAAAGCTACCTCATACAGTCTCTGTGGACAGTACTGACTTCTATCAATTCTGAAGGTATCTTTGCTCCTTCACAAGCTTGCAATACTTCTCTTACCAGGGCTTCCAGAAGTGCTCTAGCTCCACTCAATATCACCAGACAGTATCCAATCCTCAATCTCCACAATGCCCTCCCAATAAATATCATCAAAGCATCTTTTCTTCCCCAAATCTGTGTGAGCCAGAATACACACAGCACTTCATAATTCCTGAAAATGTAAGAATTTAATTTGATAAATTAATGAAGATGGATAAGACAATAATAAGAGTGTCTGGAAATGTTGTTAGGAATTACACTATTAACCATTTACCTAAAAATATTAAGTCTGTGTAAGCACATACATAGACAGTTTAGAATTTTCCCATCTGGGCTGCTGAAACTCACCCAAGGAGCCATTAACTATCCAACAAAAAAATCAGCACCAGTATGAGAAGCCTACTTGAGCCATTGTCTAAGAGACTCCCAGACATTATAGGCTATTGCTATTGCCCTTGGCTACCCCCAGAGATGGAAGGCAAATTCCTATTGCTGAATACACCATGAACTTCAAAACAGGAACCAGAGGACCTGAGCCAGATCTGCAGACCAGCTTTCATGATACCAGAAAGCACTGTGCAAGCTTCCAAAGGAGGGAAAGAACCAACACTCCTGCCCAGCTATGATGATGCTTATGAACCACAATGACTAGCATGATGACTGTAAGGATACATAGTGGCATGCAAACCTTGCTGATAATCAACAGCTCTCTAATTAGTCTTAAGTTCTGTTTCAGTAAAGGTTAATATTGCTGTGATAAAACATCATCACCAAAAGTAGCTTGGGGAGGAAAGGGTTTATTTGGCTATCATATCCTGGATTAGAGTAAACTGAGGGAAATCAAAGCAAACTGGGTGGGAAACAGGAGACAGGAGCTGATGCAGAGACCATGGAAGAGTGATACTTGTAGGCTTCCTCTTCAAAGCTTGCTCAGCCTTCTTTCTTAAAGAACAAAGGGCCACCAGCTCAGAAGTATCCCTAACCAAAATGGGTTTTTCTCTCCCCCACCAATCATTAGTTGAGAGAATGTCATACAGGCTTGTCTGCCTACAGCCCAATCTTATGAAGGCATTTTCTCAATTTGAGGTTCTCTCTTTTCAGATGATTCTAGCTTGTGTCAAGTTGACATAAAACTAGCCCACACAATGTCCACCTGGAGCTAGAGAAGTTATGGATCTTAGAGGAGAACCTGCAACCATCACTTTCCTAAGCCAGCATAAAAATTCTGTTTCCGTGTTCGCTGTAGATGTAAAGCTGTTGTGAGCCAGCTGGCCCTCATGCACAATGTTGAAAGTCACAAATTCAGCTCTGACCTCCACACTCATGCCACAGAGAAAATGTGTTTAGTTATCATAATAGAGGTTCACAAAGTATATCTTTTTGGTTTTATTTCTAAACTGCTTTTAAATAAACATATTACACTTAAGATTATTCTATTTAAACCTATAATCTGTGGAGTAGACAATATCAATACATATTTAAAAGAGTAATCATTTTAGTGCTAGAGAGATGATTCACTGGATGGATGATTTTTCTCATCCAGAGGTCAGGAGTTCAGATCCAGTACCCAAGTTAGATTCTCACAGTCCCACATAAATGGAGATATCATTTTCCTAACCTCCCCAACCTACCCTGTACCCCTCACTCCTACCATAAAGAATGGGGGTATATAACAACAATTACCAAGTAAAGAGAGAATCAATCATAAGGGCAAACTTTAAAAATCTATACTCCAAGTTGTAAATCTAAATGAAATAGTGTAACTACTAGATATACCACATACCAAGAGTAAATCAAGATCAGATAAGTAGTTTAAATGGACCTATCACCCCTAGTGAAATAGAGGCAGTCATTAAAAGTCTCTCAAACTTAAAAAAAAAAAAATCCCAGTTCCAATTCATTTCCTCACAAAATTCTACTAATGTAGCCGCCTGCAGCCACATGAACTGGGTTCCTGAAAGGGAGGCTGGGGATATATGGAGAATAGATGGCAAGAGAAATAATGAGACCAAGACAAAATTTTCTGATCAAGGCCCAATGTTTACTTAAGAGTCTGAGCTTATAAAGGGGGAAGGCCCATCCCCACCATGCCAGCCTCTTGATGCTTTGTCCCCAGCCTGTCAGCAGTTGGTCCAGGGTGTTGCTTATCTCAGGAAGACAGGTTTCAGCCTCTCAGTGGGTAGCAGCATCTTGGAGAAGAACACAGGTGGCAGAACAATAGACCTATCTAGGTTGGAAGACTCCACCCTAGGTGGCCTCCCTGACAGTGGCAGAACAGGTTTGAGCTAGCCTGCTCAAGGCTGAGGCAGGCATCATACCAAACTTTCAAAAAAAAGACTTAACTCCAATATTCTTTTTTCCCCAAAGAGAAACATAAGAAATGTTGTCTAATTCCTTTTACAAAGACATAGTACCCTGAAACTCAAATCACATAATGTCCCAACAATGAAAGACTTATAGCCCAAATTTCCTTATGAATTTCACTCTTATAGGGAATCAGGGGAACTCTCTTGAAGGATTAGCTATTTTCTAATGTGATTGGTAGGGGCAAAGCCCTGACATTAGTGCAGTTTTGACTGGCTACTATGTTAGGGTTAGATAATCAAAAACCTCATTGGTGGGTGCCAAGATGTCCCAGATAGACTGCATTCCTCCATCAGGAATGGTTAACCAGAGATGACCTATCCTGAGATAACGTATCTCCCATTCCTATGGCTCTCTTCAGGCTTTTCCTCTGGTTGGGGATTTTATTGTCTTGTTCCTGGACTTTGGGGTCTGCTGCTGGAGCAGGTGGCTTATGGCCTAGTTTCATGCTCTGCTCTTGGTATGGGTGACCTATGGCCTAGTTTCTGAGTGGGGACAAAAAGATTGGAATGAATAGACAGACCCCTTCATCATATATATCAATGAATATAATCTACCGTATGAACAAATTGAAGGACAAAACACACAATCATCTCATTAGATGCAGAAAAGGCCTTTTGACAAAATGCAGCACTCCTTCCTGCTGAGTCTGGTAATTTCAGGGCAAGGTCCCATCCAGCTGGCTTATCATCTGTGGTTCACAGGGGCAGGCAGATCTCTAAATTCTTTTGCTGTCTCCTAAGAATCTAATGTTAGCATCAAGCTCCACTTAACCTGTGTACCTGCGTTGCCAAGGCAACCACCTTCAATCCCATAGCCCACCTGGCTCAGTCTCCACCCTCGGTGGTATGACGTCATTCTCCCTATAAATGGGGAAGACACCCCCTCCTCGTTCTCTTTACCCTCTTCTTCTCTCTCCTCTCTACCCCCTCTATCTCTTTCTCCTC
>LR749850.1:716718-781590 GCA_902729485.2 Mus minutoides
ATGCCTGCATCTGAGAACGCTCCTCGAAGAGCCACAACAGGAAGCACAGGATTGGACATCTGTGCCACCACCAGACTCATACTAACCCCTGAAATGGAGTTCAAACTGTATACTCTGATTTTACAGGACCCCTTCCAGAGAATACAGTGGGGCTTCTGCTGGGACATAGTTGTACAGCCTTAAGAGGTTTGATTGTTCATCCTGGGGTGATAGACCCGGATTATGAAGGAAAGGTTAAGATTCTGCTTTCCTCCCCTCGGGGAATATCCTCCATTTCCTTGGTGATAGGATAGATCAGATTATATTACTCCCTAGTCATCATGCTAAATTCCCTACAAAAGGAATAATATGAGGTAAGAAGTGTTTTGGTTCTACCAGAGATCCCGGAGTATGGTTTTTCCATGGATCTTGGAGAACAAACTCTGCATAAATTAAAAGTTCGAGTCAATATTTGGGGCTTGCTGGATACAGGGGCAGATAGAAGTATTATCAAAGCAACTGATTGGCCTTCAGTGTGGCCTATCCAGTCATCAGCTCAAACCTTGTGAGGTTTAGCATTTGCACAGGATCCACATTGCAGCACCAGCTTTCTGAAGTGGGAAGATGAGGAAGGCCATCAAGGAAGTTTTCAGCCATTTGTCCTAAATATACCAATATCCTTGTGGGGGAGAGATGTCATGCAACAAATGGGAGCTAAACCTGTTTCAAAGGGCAATTATACTCACAAAGCATGAAGAGGGATGGATTATAACGTGGGAAAAGGGTTGGGAAAAAATGAGGATGGCTGAACGTCTCCTATACAAGCTTTAAAACATGAAAGGAGATTTGGCCTGGCTTTTTCCTAGGGGCCACTGATCAAATACCAATCAAATGGAAACAGAATTAGCCAGTGTTGGTTCATCAGTGGCCCCTCCCTAAAGAAATGCTAATAACAGCCCACACCTTAGTTAAAGAACAGCTGGATGCAGGCCACTCTAAGGAATCTATATCCCCATCAGAATAGACCTATTTTGTAATAAAAAAGAAGTCTGGTAAATGGAGAATGTTGCATGATTTGAGAGCAGTTAATACCTTTATGGAAGTTATGGGATCAGTACAATTGGGCCTCCCAGTTATATCAGCTTTGCCCAGAAATTGGCCCACCCTTGCTATTGATTTAAAAGATTCTTTTTTTTCTCTATCCCATTGAATCCAGCGGATACAGACAAGTTTGCATTCCAATTACCTTCCACTAATCATTCTGGTTCTGATGCCCAATATGAATGGGCCGTTTTCCCACAAGGAATGGCAAACAGTCACACTTTATGCCAAATGTATATGGATAAAGCCTTAAAACCTGTGAGGCAGCAGTTTTCAGATGTCCTTATATATCATTATATGGAAGATATATTGCTTTGTGGTAAAAGAAATATTGTAGTTAATGATACATAATCATTATATGGTATAATTATTAGAAAACTGGGGCCTGAGCATAGCCCCAGATAAGGTACAAAAAGATAAAATAAAGAATTATTTAGGGACAAGATTATCTGATAGTATGATAGAGCCTTTGAATTTGACATTATGTATAGATAAATTGACTACATTAAATGATTTTCAGAAATTGTTAGGAGATATTAATTGGATCAGACCATGTTGCAAAATCCCAAATATTATATTGCAACTTTTATTTGAGATTTTAAAAGGAAATTTGAATTCCTCTAGAAAGCTAACAGAAGAAGGCCGAAAAAGTTTACAACAGGTCGAAAATTGTTTGGCCAAGGCTCAGGTGGACTGCATTGATCCTACCCAACCCATCTTATTTTGTGTTCTTGCTACTGATTTATCACCTACTGGTGTCCTGTGGCAAACAGGACCCCTAGGGTGGGTTTATTTACATCATTCACCTGCCAAGGTATTAGCTTGGTACCCTGAAAGTGTGGTGCAGTTAATTATGAAAGGACTTAAAATGAGTTTGGGTGCTTTGGGCAAGCAGCTGGATGTGATAATTACGCCCTATACTCCCAAACAAATTGAAGTTTTAGCAGCCACAAATAATGAGTGGACCATATTATACACTAGCATGGTAGGGAAATTTAATAATCATTATCCTTCCAGTTCTTGGATGGAATTTGTCATGCGCAACCCCATTATTTTTCCTAAGATTACAAGAAAAGAACCTATTACAGGAGCCATGAATATCTTTACAGATGGCTCAAAAGGTGGAGATGGAGTAGTGTATGTAAAAGGAAAGGAACCGAATATTCATTTGTTTCCCTATCAATCAGCTCAAGTAGTTGAATTAAATGCAGTTTTACAGGTGTTCTTGGAATATCCAAATCCCTTTAATTTAATATCAGATAGTCAATATATAGGACAAGCAGTTCAACAATTGGAAACTGTGGGCCTGATTAAACATCTCTCCACCATGTTTGTGTTGTTGTCTACCCTACAAAGATGTATCTGGGAAAGAAAGCACCCGTTTAGTTTCATTCATATTAGAGCTTATACTGGCCTCCCCAGGCCCATAGCAAAGGGCAATTCAATAGTAGACACCAATACATGTGTAGTTTTTGCATTTGTCATGGCCTCTGCACTGCAACGAGCCCAGGAATTTCATAGACAATTTCATGTAAATGCCCAGTCTTTGAGATTGAAGTTTCTAATTTCCCAAGAACAAGGCAGGGATATTGTTTTAAAATGTGGGCACCGTGTTTCCTTGTTACCTCAGAGAACCGTAGGAGTAAATCCTAGAGGCATTAAACCTTTAATGAATTGGCAAATGGATGTGACCCATGTTTCAGATTTCGGCACTCTTAAATATGTACATGTGTTGGTTGACACCTGTTCAGGTATGATCTTTGCTTTGGCCCAAGTGGGAGAAAAAGCACAGCATGTAATTTCGCATTGTTGGCAAGCTTTCTCTTCTTGGAGCATTCCAAAAAAGATAAAAACAGATAATGGACCAGCCTATACTTCTCAAAAATTCATGCATTTTTGACATGCCCTAGGTATTGAAATTGGCCATGGTTTGCCTTATAACCCCCAAAGTCAGGGTATAGTGGAATGTGCCAATGCTACCCTGAAGCATGCTCTATTTAAACAAAAAGGGGGGATAGGGATGCAATTTAAATCCCCTAAAGGTAAATTGAATATAGCTTTTTTCATTCATTATTTTTAAAATTTGGACTTCCATGGCCATTGTGCCACCGAGAGGCATTGTGACCCACAACCGCTTCAATCTGTAAGGGTGCAGTGGAAAGATGTCCTCTCTGGGCAATGGAGGGGCCATGATCCCATTATAACATGGATGAGGGGAACAGTATGTGTCTTTCCACAAGATCAGGAGAATTCTATTTGGGTGCCCGAACATCTGACATGGCCGTGGAGAGAAGATAAGCTACAGAAGAAAGATGGCCCTGAAGAAGCTGATGACATTCGGACTGCTGCTTATACAGATGAGTATGATGATAGGGGAAGAGCAGGAATTATGGGGGATTGTGAAAGCACTCCCCCTTCCAGTACCTCTTAAGTGCTGATGCCAGGGTGTTAAATTATATAATCAAACTGCTGGGAAATTTGAATTTTACTTATCAAAGTCCTCGCTTGGTAGTTGTATTCTGATTCTTTTTATATCTGGCTTTTATGTGGGACAATGTTCATTATACGGATGTATCACCTATGGTAATTCTAATGGGGGGTTTAATTGCTAATTGTCAAGCAAGTTGGAATGCTTCTGATATTTTTGAAACTTCTGTAAAAGTAAATTGTAGTAATAGAGGTAATATAGTTTTTTGAGCCTACTCCTGTGTGTGTGGTGCCCCTGTTTTTCTTTTTAGATAGTAATAGAACAGAAAGTAATGTTAAAGATGTTTCTTTTCAAATGGTCTTTCTTTCCTGTGTAAGTCAGATGTTTGGAGTTTGTATAACCTCTATGCAGTATCAGAATTCTTCTTGTGCAGCCCAACTTTCCTGAGAATCGGAAAGATGCTGTTAGGAAACTGGAACCATGAGTTTGAAGGAGCTGAGAGCATCCATCATCGCAGTGAAGAACACCCGTGTGGAGATTGCCACTGCACAGCAGTGGCTAGAGATGGCTCGTGGGACTTTCAACTTCCTCAAAAATTGGGGGTGGAATGGCCTTCTGGGATTTCTGCTGACTACTGTGATTGTGGGGATGGGTTGGTGGATGGTGCACATGCGCAGGTAGACAGGAGCCGATCAGAGATTACTGGTCCAAGCTATGGTTGCATTAGAGACAGGAGCCTCCCCTCAAATTTGGCTCAGCATGCTGGACTGTTAATCAGAGACGGGTAAGATCCTGTACAAGAGCCTTACCAACCTAAGACAGAGGAATGTGCCCAAAATTTGGATGCACACGTCTCGATGACAGGTAAGGAGGGCAACTTGACGGGACAACCTAAGACAAATGTGGTTCCAGAGCCTTGCATTTAAACAAAAAATGAGGAGATGTGGGAAGCAGGTGTGCCCACTGAACCAAGATGGTGCCCAGGCTTAGTGCCAAGCCTCATGACCCTCCTCCTTTTTACCAGACTCTTGACATTCGCAGTAGAGTCATCATGTGCCTGCCTCCTGATCTGGGACGTCTTATAGCATGACCATAGTTGTCGGCCAATTATCTGTTTCTCTGCCTGTGTGTGTTCCTCATGCTTGGGGCATGATGGATGCTGATTGGAGAACGATGGGTGGAGTGAGATGAGGCAAGAGGGTCTGGGTATATATTGGAGTGTGCTGAATAAAGGAAGGAGCTCGCTGCTGGAGAACCTGCCCTGGCGTTTGTGTTGTTCTTCCCATACTCTGCTGGTCAGAGAATGGGATTGCGGCAAGTATCTCCTGTAGGAATAAGAAATAATGTTCATAATCCTGTTTGGTTTTTCGTTTGTTTTTTTGATTGTTTGTTTTTTAGATCACATTTGGGCACAGTCTGCCATCTCATTCAGAAACCCTGTGCTTTTTTATTTTTATTTTTTCATACTCCTATTTTCTGCCCCTCACAGATGCCTTTCCTTCCCACACAGTCCCCACATATGCTTTCAAACACAGAATTCATGGCCCTTCTTTTCCCCTTTTCCTCCTTCTAGATCATTTCCTCCCTCCCCTATATAGTACTCTCCTTCCTTTAATGTCATACACGTATTTATGATTAAATTTTTTCCTTCAAATTTGCTACATTGAATTCTAATCCTTTTGTTATTTCTTTATTTTCTAATGTAGTAGGTTTTGTGTTTTAGTTCTAGTTTGATGTTTTAGAGTTTTTGCAGTTGTTATTATTTGAAGTATGTATAGATTGAGGTATTTGTTTGCTTTTTTTTTCTACAGTTTTTCCAATATCTATCATAGTGCCTAGTCATATTTATAAGTCTGGGTGTGGTGAGATAAAGCTTTAATCTCAACACTTAAGAGGTAGATGCAGGACGACCAGAAGTTCAAAGCTAGCTTTGGCTATGAGTGATCCTATGTTGAAGACAAACATAAGCAAAAAATGAAAAAAAAAAACGAAGAAAAGAAAGAGAGAAACAAACAAAACAAAACAAAACAAAAAACAAACGTTTAGTGGACTCAGTGGATGCAGTCCTTAAAACCATTTTTACCCCTGTCCCTCTACTCTTAAATGTTAAATTTTATATAAGAATTGCGGAAATACTGTGAAGTCATGTGATTTTTCCATCAGTGTTGGGTTCTGGAAAACACTTGGATGCAGCGGCTTTATCCCAATTTACTTTTGAGGAGGGTAAACCCTTCCCACCCGCCAGTTCATTCTGGGCATCTGGCTCCATCTTGAAGACCGCGTGCAGGAGGAGTCTTGTGGCCAAGTGGTCTTGGCAGGCAGCAGGATCTTGGAGGTGGGCAGCCGTAGTTACATAACAAAAGAAACCATGCAAGACCAAGACACCTCAGCCTGCATCAGGCTGTAGGGGAGGGTAGACTACATTGTCAGAACCAAGGATCTGCCAAACATTTGAAATCATGACCTTTCTAAATGGCCTCTGGCTGTGTGGTTGATTTACTTTTACTTCACTTCCCAACCTTTCCTGTTACACAAATAACAGGTAGTGGCAGCTTCTGATTGGCTTGCTCTACATATATAGTCTCATGATGTGCAAGCCTGGTATCAAGAGTCTTCCTTATCTCCTAGTATTGGAGCTTGATCTTGTGTGTTTCCTGCTTTTCTACTTGTCACCATGAAGTTCCTGGCACTCCTTGTGTTGCTTGGTGTTTCCACTATCCTAGTCTCTTGCTGTAAGTAAAGATTTTTACTTTAACTTAAAATTGGGGCTATAATACATGAAGATACTTACACAGTGAAACATGAATTTATGGATACCTACATGCTGCTATTTCCTGTCCTCCTATCTAGTACCTGGTTTATCTCAAATTTTAAACTTAAACAGTTTTTTTTATTAATTTATTTCTTCACTTTACATTCTGATCATTTTTATCTTTATCATTGTGTGTGTGTGTATGTGTGTGTGTGTGTGTGTGTGTGTGTGTGTGTGTGTGTGTGTGTGTCTGTGTCTGTGTCTGTGTCTGCCATGTGATGTCAGGGACTCAAACATACTGTACTGCATGGGCAGAGGTTAGAGACAGGAGTCAGCTCATATCACCCAGCTTGCAAAAGAAGAACTTTTACCTACTGAGCCATCTTGCTGGTACTCACCTCCATTTTGACACATCATTGTAGGCATGTAGTTAGACTCCACTGGGATTCCTAATTCAGTCCAGTTTTTCCTCTATTCTAAACATGACACTGCAATGCTTTGTTAATGCCAGTAAGTTACATTTGAGAATGTGACTAAAGACTTATTTCGGGGAAGCAAAACTGACCACATGTTGGATGTCAAAGGTTTTCTTTATCTGTGCATGTGCTTCCCTCAATCTGTCTACTTAGTTGTACATGTCTGTAGTAGCGTTCACATTCTCTATCTCATCAAAACATTACTTAAGTTCTTCTGTCTTATTTTGCTTATTTTTCTTCAGAGGACACGGAGACAGACAATACTGACACTTCTGAAACTGGTGAGCCTGAGTCTGAGAACCTTTCATTACCTTCCTAACATAATCATTTTTCCTTCACAGCCTCTTGGTAACCAATGTCATTTGGATATTATGAGATGTGAGACATTTTAATAAGATCCTTGGAAAGCTGAACTCCTGATTATAAAATTATTTTTACTGTAATGACATCATTTTATTCCTCATATAAAGATAATTAAACCTCTGACATGGACTAAGAGGAACTCTAGGCATTTATTGTTCTTATGTAGTAGATAAAAGATCATGACGTCTGATCCTATAGTGTAACTTTTATATGTGAGTACACAGAAGGTCTTCTACAAAGTAAAGGAATGACTGATTATATGATTGTATAAAAGAGAGCAAGTGTCACTGGAACAGACAGCAAATTCCTGAAAGTGCTATAGACTAAGGGTCTGGGAACATATGCCAGCGTGAGTTGAGGCAGAAGCAGAGGCCTGTGCTTTACATAGGTGTCTTAGTCTCAGAATGATGTTTGCTTTCCTTCTTGCAACTGGCACTGGAGGCTATTGCCTAAGAAGTTTCTTTGTGAATTTTGGCAACAGTGCCTGTAACTAGCTTGGGTTTTATTTTTGTGTCACGCCTGTCATAAAGTTCTTGCTTGTGTCTTAGTCAGTGTCATTGCCCAGGGAAACTGTAAAGTCATGAAAGATAAAGCAATAACATATGTTATAGACTAAATATTTGATAGAATTAGTGAATTCAGAAAAAAGAATGAATGTATAATTCTGGGTGGGACCAACAACATTCCAAAGAAGAGTCAGTATCTCATTTGGAGGCTTTTCTTCTAATTTCAGCTGTTTCTACTGATGGAAACCCTGGCTCTGAAACTCAGACAGATACTACTTTTGAAAAGCAAGATGATGAGCTCTCTGATTCAGCCAATGAACAAACTGAGAACTCTGATAATTCCAACACTGGTAATGAGGCCTCTGAGGAAAACAGCAAGGAAGACACAGATGATAACAGTACCTGGGATGATACTTCCAATCAGATAGAAGAGGATGACAATGAACATTTCATCTAATTTTGTTCTTTATGGGATTCCTTAGGTTGCCATGGCCACAGTGAACTGGACTTTCATGAGGAATTAGGAGGGTAAGGAGAGGGAGAAGAAGAGACCCTTCTTTTTTTCTCTTTTCTAAATTCATCGTGTTGTTTATATATAAGAACCAGAATGATCAGAAGTTGACATGAGTATGTTACCAATTTTAACTGCATCACTCTTGCAATATTAGATCTGTTAGAGACAATGTACATACAGCAGAAATCATTGAAAGTGTAAAGTGTCTCCATGTGGCATAGCAATGGCATGACTTTTCTTTTGCTTAAACAAAAGTTATGTTTTCTTTGGAGACTATTCAAAAATAATAGAAATAGAAAATGGCTTTCTGATGAGGTCTTCCATGGATGACTGTTATAGCATAAATCAGGAGAATGCTAAAAGTTTAAAATTTTATCAGGATGAATAAAAATTTCTAGCCCATCAACTTTAAAGTAATACCAATTATAGTATATTACATTTTATGCATTTGTCAGACATCATGTTATAAAATTCACATTTCTGATGTGATTCAGATCTCTAGAAAATCAGTCCAGGTAATATATACTGTAAAAGTGAGAGAATGGGAGGCTTCAAATGGGCAGCTTTTCTCTGAGACAAAGGGCAGTGATGGAGGATGGTGTTTCCCTCAGAGGACAAGATGCTGAAGAACCTTCTCCAGGTATTGTTTCTCTTTCATATCTGGACTGTTGTTTATCATCGTGCTTGGTGATATGTGCTGGACAGATGCTGAGTGAGTATATGGCCATAGTATTTTACCAGAGAAGCTGAATTCCTTGTGCACTAATAGAAGAAAAACTAATGATAATCATTGTAAACTACATATCCAAATATTGTAGATTGGAAATGAAAATTGGTTAGTTTATTTATTTTTGAGACTGTGGTTCAGTGTATGCCAGACTAGCCATGAATTCTTGCCCTCCTGCCAGTAATTCCTGAAGGTTAGGAATCAAGTCCTCTGACATCACATCTGTAACTTTTACCTTGGAGGGAAGAAATCGTTTATGTTTTTGTCTTTGTTTTTGTTGTTTTTGTTTTTTTCTTCTACCAAACATAGTAGTGTTGTTAGTCCTCCTTCATATTGAAACAAAAAAAATGCAATCTCAGAAAAACCTACTTCTTTTTTTCTCTCTCTTACAGCTTGTTATTTGTTGTTTGGCGAGAAAACACTGGGATTCTACTCTGTCTCGAAAAAGACTGCATATCTTACTATGATCGTTCTGAAACAGACTAGAACAACCTCCATTTGATTTCCTCCAGTTACTTACCCTGACTATTCTCTTTCTCTCTCATCTCTAACTTTTATCTTTTATCAAATAAATGGTAATCATGAGCAGCATCAAAATGTTTTTTTTTCTTTTTCCTTTTTGTTTGTTTGTTTGTATGGACTGATGATGAATGTGTAGGCAAATCCGTTAAGATGCATACTATTCTCAGGGACTTCCTTGAGCTCTTTTTAATAATTGGACTATAATTTTATCTGAAAGATTACTGAGTTCATTCCATGATATAAACACAGAACTGAAACTTTCAGAAAGTCTTTAAATAATATCTATATATTTACATAAGTCATAAATATTAGGCATATCACTAGAGACCTGAGCTTTTAATAATATAACATTTTAAATATTAATATACTAACCAAGGGGTTTAAGTGTTCAGTTTCACTCCTCTAAATTCTTTTGAATTATTATTATTTTTTTATCTGTAGTGATTTAGAGGTGGCAGTGATGAAATCAGCTCCTGAATCTGCTACTGGCCTGACACAGGCAACCAGACTTTGAAGGTCTTAGGACTGAACTTGTCATTAAGGTAGCAAGTGAATTCTGGAGTTTGAACAAACTATAACACACTAGCATCAGATGGGGTTCCTCAGTGACAATGATTAAATGAGACAAAATGTTAAGTATGCCTCACAGTTTTGTTTTCTGCACCAAACAAGTTTAATATATGGCTTCAAGCATCCCCCTCTCCCAGCTAAAGAGTAAGCCCTGCTCCATCACCAATTACAAATTTTGTTTCTTAGATTTCTGTCTTTTTAGATAAGCTTCATTAAAATTCCAGATTGTAGCTTTTTTTTTGTTTTGTTTTTTGTTTTTCGAGACAGGGTTTCTCTGTATAGCCCTGGCTGTCCTGGAACTCACTCTGTAGACCAGGCTGGCCTCGAACTCAGAAATCCACCTGCCTCTGCCTCACGAGTGCTGGGATTAAAGGCGTGTGCCGCCACACCCTGCCAGATAGTAGCATTTTATTCTCCCCCAAAGCATCAAGTCCACAGAAATGTCCTGTTTCCCTGATAACTTGCCCTATTTTCTGACTCAAGAACAAATACATTAACATTAACACTAAAACATTAAATGCATTAAAACATTAACATTTTCACAAAGGCAGCTCCACTCCCTAAAATTTCTACTAATGTGGTACTTCCTTGATTGACTAATGTGATAAATTTTCCTAGATGTTTCAGTTATAACTGAACTCCTGATAGTCACCATGGCACGCTTTGAAACAAACTGCAAAGTTAGGATGGGTGTTTTATGTGACTGTAACTTGGTCCCTTATTTGTTTCACTGACTTGACTAGAAACATATTTGTCATTTGTCATAGGGATGCAGATAGTAGTCTAGGCGATTACTGAGCTCATTCCATGACATAAAAATAGAATTGAAAGTTTGGGAAAGACAGAAGACACACAAAAAAAAGCAAAGGTAACAGATTTATTGTCAACATCTCCCATCTGTATGGGTGGGGCTATAAAGCAGACTTCTGGTAAACAGACTCTGGGTTGGATGTTTTATTGGGTTCCTTTGTTCTTCCCTATTTCCTTCTAGGTCCACTTTGATACATGTACCCATTCCTTCTCACTGTTCTCTTCATAATGTCTTCTGGGAATAAGAAGCTAACATCGTAGAGAGCCTACCTTCACTTTCCTTGTTTACCAATGTCCCTCTAACTTTCTATCAGTTGAGTCTCTAGAGCATTTTCCAGGAACCCCATGTCTGCAACTTTGAAGGCTTTGTATTTACTTTTGACTTTCTGATCAGAATTCATCAATTTGTCAGTTTCCTTAGCCACTATAGTGCACTCAGTTGTTTGATGCTCCTTAAGGAGACATTTGATTATTAAAACTATGACTTTTGGGGCTGGAGAGATGGTACTTGCTGTTCTTGCAGACAATATGGGTTTGGTTTCCATGATCTATACAATGGTCCAAAACATCTGTAACTCCAGTTCCAAAATCCTTTTCTGGCCCCAGCAGACATGTGTGACATGTATACATTTGCAGCTAAACATTCATACATATAAAATAAAAATAATCCTTTAAAAAGATTGTGTTGGGTAATTTAGAAGCTGGATTGCAGTTTCTGTGAAATTGAAGCTGTGTTGATTTTCTTATTAGTAGGGAAATAGCAACAGTTCACAAATCTACCATCAAAAATAAGGCCAGGACCAGATGATCTTACTGCTGGATTTTACCAAACCTTTAGAAAACTCGTGATAATGCTACTTAATTATTCAAAGTTTAATGAGAGGTGATCTCTCAAAACTCATTCTAGAAAGCCAAGGTTACCCTTTGTACCCAAACTAGACAAGGACATGACAGTAAAATTAAAAAGGAAAGAGTGGTTGCTAAGGAACATAAATGCAAAAGTACAGAGCAAATGAAGTGTGGAGAGCCTTGCTGCCGTGCCTTAAAGATGTCGCAGATCGCCTCAGTCCTAATGACGTGAGCAGCTCCTAATATGGAATAAGGCTATGTCAGCAGTGGCATAATATGACACCCGACTATACCTAGCATATGAGCGGGAGCCATGTGGCACCCTGTTATAGGCCAGGACAGGGTTTATATGGCCATTCCAGGTGGGGTTAGTGGCCATTTTGCTATTGTTCTACAGGCTGTAACTTCATCAAGGATCCTGAGTAAACCACCTCGAGAAGGAACATGGTTGTGCTGCATCTAATTCCTGCTGGTCGGGGTCAGCGTGCAATAAGTGGTGGACCGTACGTGGTTCCAGAACTTCTGACAGTACAGGGCGAGCGCTCGGTAAGTATACCCGGTAAGTGGGGTAGTTAAGCTCCCGGAAAGGGACATCTTTTAGGTCCATGTCAAAAACCGGCTTCATTTAAGCCCGTGGTAAAGCGGCTTCATTTATGTCCGTGGAAAAAAGCGGCTTCATTTAAGTTTGTGGTAAAGCGGCTTCATTCAAGTCCGTGGTAAAGCGGTTACGTTTTAAGGCCTGCAGCTCTGCGCCAAGAACGGAGGGCAAACCCATGGGTAATTCACAGGCCTGCCTGGTTCACGGACCTCTTAAGGAGCTGCTAAGAACGAAGGGGATAAAACTGACGGATCGTGTTTTAAACACTTTCCTTCAGGAAGTAGACACTGCAGTCCCCTGGTTTGCAGAATTGGGAAATTTGACTCTCGCATGTTGGGATGAACTAGGCAAGGATTTAGATGTTGCCTGGGACCAAG
The DNA here is from genome assembly GCA_902729485.2 of Mus minutoides. Lineage (NCBI taxonomy): Eukaryota > Metazoa > Chordata > Mammalia > Rodentia > Muridae > Mus > Mus minutoides. The sequence continues at coordinate 729,291 of LR749850.1, forward strand.
GCAATCTGAGAGAAGGAGTTAGGAGCGTGTGGATGCTTATCCGTGGGTGCCTAGAGAAGGAAAGATACAGAAATATGGTACAAGATGCAGAAGCGGTGGTGGAAGAGTTCAGGGAAAGTTGATCAGAGCATTCTCAAGAGGGCAGGAATAAGATCCAAAAGAAGAAGAAAACGGGTATATACCCGAATTTGACTGGGTTTAGTAGCTCATCAGATTTGGATGAGGAAGATGACATAGAGAAGCTTGAGAAAGACTTGGAGACTATTCTTGCAAAAATGGAATCAGTTATGTTGGAGAAGAGGAAAAAGAAAGGGAGGCTGAAGAGACAGAAACAAGGAAGTAGTTCAAATTTCCTGCCATGGCTGGATGGGGCCGTGTGCTGTCCACTGCCTTATGCTGAAGTAATGCCATCTTCAAAATCTGCAGGGCAATATTCCTTTTGTCCAGAGACCTGGCGGAAGGCCTCTCTAACATTTCCTGTGATGGAGAATGAGAATCAGCAGAGATGGCATGTACCTTTGGAGTTTAAACAATTGAAAGATTTAGTTGAGTCAGTACAGACCTATGGAATTAATGCCTCTTTTACTGAAGCACAAATGGATAGATTAGGAAAGACAGCCATGACACCTCTAGACTGGATGGATATTGTAAAGGCATGCATGACCATGGGGCAATAGCTGGACTGACACCTCTAGACTGGATGGATACTCTAAAGGCATGCATGACCATGGGGCAATAGCTGGACTGACACCTCTAGACTGGATGGATACTGTAAAGGCATGCATGACCATGGGGCAATAGCTGGACTGACACCTCTAGACTGGATGGATACTGTAAAGGCATGCATGACCATGGGGCAATAGCTGGACTGGAAATCTCTCTTCTTTGACTATGCTCGACAGCAGGCCCATACTAATGCTAATAACAATCAGGCTGCTTGGTCATTTGACATGCTGACAGGGCAAGGTCAATGGGCAAATAAATGGTATATCCATTAGAGGTGTATACTCAAATTAATAATCTAGCGATTAAGGCTTGGAAAGCATTGCCTAATAAAGATCAAGTGACGGGAAATCTTCCTAAAGTTATCCAAGGACCAACAGAGCCTTTTTCAGATTTTGTAGCTAGGATGATGGAAGCGGCAAGCAGGGGTTTTGGAGACACAGAGACAGCTATGCCTTTTGTGCAACAGTTGGTTTATGAGCAGTGCACTAGGAGTGCCGGAGTGCCATTATACCATGGAAAGGAAAGGGTTTAGAAGTATGGATGAAGGCATGTCGGGAATTAGGTGGGCCTCTTACCAATGTAGGACTAGCAGCGACTGTAATGCAGCTTGCTAAAGGAAAAGGGAGTACTCCTGCTGGCGCATGCTTCAACTGTGGATGCCAGGGACACCTTAAAAGGCAATGTCCTGAAAGGGGCGAAGGGAGAAGAACAGGAAGTGAACAGCATGAACAGCTCCCAAGGCAGCCAGGGCGGTACCCCAGATGTAGAAAAGGAAATCACTGGGTCAATGAGTGTCACTCAGTCAGGGATATTGATGGGCAACTCATTACACAAGCAGTAGGAGGTACACGTCCAAAAATGTGCAGCGGGGCCCACGACCCCAGGGCCCTCTAATATATCAATCAGAACCCACCGCAGCTGCGTCTGTGCCCTCAGTCCCCAGGAGACCCACTCTGGGTTCAGCAGGATTGGACCTCTGCTGCACCTCCAGAATCGCATTAACACCTCAAATGGGGGTGCAGCCCTTGGGGACTGATTTTAAAGGACCCCTCCCACCTGATACTGTGGGACTCTTAATAGGACGCTCTTCTTCTGCTCTTAAAGGGCTAACTATACACCCAGGAATTATTGACTCAGACTATACAGGAGAGGTAAAAATTCTTGCCCCGTCCCCTCGAGGGATTGTGGCAATCGCCCCAGGAGACAGGATTGCACAAATTGTGTTGCTGCCCAGTTTGCATAACATGTTTTCCTCTAAGGATCAGAAAAGGGGTAATCATGGGCTTGGTTCTTCAGGCACAGATTTGGTGTTTCTATCTTTAGATTTAGATCAATGCTCCACCATAAAGCTTGAGGTGGATGGCAAACAATTGCTAGGCCTTCTGGATACCGGGGCAAACAGAAGCATCATTGCCTTAAAAGATTGGCCAAAAGGCTGTCCTGTACAGACTTCTTCCCAAAACCTGCAAGGTCTTGGCTATGCCAAGTCTCCTGATCTGAGTGCTAGAATGCTTTCATGGAAAGATCAAGAAGGGCACTCCGGGACTTTTCAACCTTATGTCCTGGAGTTGCCAGTAAGTTTGTGGGGTAGAGATCTTTTGAAGGCTATGAAGATGAAATTGACTAATGAAGTAGATTATTCTGAAGAGGCAACTAGTATGATGAGAAACATGGGATGGCATCCTTCCCATGGGCTAGGTAGGGCTTTACAAGGTAGAAGGAGTCCCATACAACCACATCCTCAAAATTCTAGACAAGGATTGGGTTTTTCCTAGTGGCTACTGGAGAGAGCATACCCATTACCTGGAAGACGGAGGACCCAGTGTGGGTTCCAAAGTGGCCACTACCCTCCTAAAAATTGGAAGCAGCAAAGCAATTAGTACAAGAGCAATTAGATTTAGGTCATATTAAGCCTTCTGTTTCTCCTTGCAATACGCCTATATTTGTAATTAAGAAAAAATCAGGAAAATGGAGACTTTTACATGATTTGTGCACCATAAATCAGCAAATGCAGATCATGGGGCCAGTACAGAGAGGATTACCTCTTCTGTCATCTTTACCAGCTTCTTGGCCTATTATAGTGATAGACATTAAAGATTGCTTTTTCTCTATTCCCTTATGTACCAAAGACAATGAAAGGTTTGCATTCACTTTACCTTCCTGCAATCATGAGGAGCCAGATCAGCGTTTTGAGTGGGTGGTTTTACCCCAAGGTATGGCCAATAGTCCTACCATGTGTCAACTTTATGTTGGGGCTGCCATTGATCCAATTAGGAAGGAATTTCCTCAGCTGAGGTGTGTTCATTACAGGGTTGACATCTTACTTGCTTCTAAAACAGCAGAGTTCCTTGAATGTGCTTATGTAGAGCTATGTCAGCTGTTAGAGAAAAGAAAATTGTTTATTGCCCCAGAAAAGGTACAAAAGGGAAAGATGGTAGATTATTTAGGGGCCAAAATAGGAATGAAACAGATAGTGCCGCAAAAGATAGAGTTTAGGAAAGATAATTTGAGGACTTTAAATGATTTTCAAAAATTGTTAGGGGATATCAATTGGGTATGGTGTTATTTGAAGATGCCAAATTATGAGTTAAAACCCTTATATAATATTCTAATGGGTGATTCAGCCCTTGATTCCCTTTGGCAGCTAACATCAGAGGGGAGGACAGCATTTCAGAAGGTAGAGGAGAGGTTACAATCAGCATTTTTGCAACGACGGCAAGAAGGACAACCTATAACATTATGCATTCTTGCCACTTTTGGACAGCCTACTGGTATTCTCTGGCAGGAAGGACCATTGTTGTGGATTTACCCCAAAATATCTGCTGGGAAATCTATTGAGCATTATTCCTCAGCTGTCACTGCACTGGCACTCGCAGGAGTTCAGCAGTGCCTGCAGCATTTTGGCTGCCCACCTGCCACTGTAGTGGTTCCCTTCTCCAAACAGCAGGTGAAGGTGCTGGCTGGCACCGTAGATGATTGGGCCATTTTACAGTGCAGCTTTGATGGAGATATTGATAATCATTATCCTAAACATCCATTAATCTCCCTATTTAAAGAACACCCTGTAGTATTTCCTAAAATTACCTCAGCTTCACCTATACATGGAGCTCCTAATATATTTACTGATGGTTCCAAAACAGGATGTGGTGCTTATATGATAGGCACAGAAGAACCAGTATTGTGCCAATTTCAGCCTGGTTCTCCTCAAATTGTGGAGTTGCAAATTGTGTTAGAGGTGTTTAAAAAATGTTGCTTTGCTTTTAATCTTATCTCTGACTCTAATTATGTGGTTAATGCAGTAAAGATTTTGGAAATAGTGGGGCCTGTAAAATTTAGAAGCCCAGTGTGTACCATTTTATTAGAATTACAGAATTTGATTTGGAAACGGTCTCAAAAATTTTATGTTCAGCATATTAGAGCTCATACTGGGTTGCCTGGGCCACTAAGTGAAAGTAATGATAAAGTAGATCGGTGGACCAGGATGGAATGCATCTTTTTTAGTGCCAATATAGAGCAGGCTAGAAAATTCCATCAGTCTTTTCATGTCAATGCTAAAACCTTACAACAAAAATTTCGGCTCTCACGGGGAGATGCTAGACAAATTATCTTGGATTGTCCTCAGTGTGTGGTACACCTGCATCTACCGCATGTGGGTGTAAATCCCAAAGGATTGCTGCCACTTAAGATCTGGCAGATGGATGTAACTCACATTTTGGAGTTTGGAACTCTGAAGTATGTACATGTTTCAATTGATACTTGCTCAGGAATCATACATGCCACCCCTTTGGCTGGTGAGAAGGCTCACAATGTCTTTGGACATTGCTTGGACGCCTGGGCCACCTGGTGGAAGCCACAGCAATTGAAAACTGACAATGGGCCTGCTTATACAGCGCACTCTTTTGAGTCCTTTTGTAAACAAATGAATGTTACCTGCAGTCACGGTTGCCTTATAACTCACAAGGACAGGGCATCGTAGAAAGAGTCCATCGGACATTAAAAGAGTGCTTACAAAAACGAAAAGGGGGGATAGGCCAAGGCCGTACCCCCAAAGAAAGAATATCCTTAGCACTGTTTACTTTAATTTTTTTGAATTTGGATGTACATGGTCAATCAGCGGCTGACAGGCATAGTGCAGGGCATGCACCCCCTCCAGAACGAGTTAAATGGAAAGATATCTTAACAGGTCTGTGGCGAGGACCTGATCCCGTGCTGAGATGGGCACGAGGTGCCGTTTGTGTTTTCCCACAGGACCAACAAGATCCAGTGTGGGTGCCCGGCGGCTGGTGAGGAAGGTGAAGAATGAAGACGGCCCTGGTGACCCTGATCAGATTGTTGAGCTTGACGAGTCTGCGACTAATCACCGTGGAACCGAGTTGGGGGATCCTATCCCTATGGCTGATGCTATCAATGAGTGAGGCCATTCAATTGTGGGCCGTAGCTAGAACTTGGCCCATGCCAATGCCAGTACACAGTAATTCGTCGGTGCTACCGACTTTCTTTTCTACTTCTTGCACTCAAGGGTAGCCATGTATTATTCCTAATAATGATCCTCCTCAAGTATATTCTGCTACCAATTTTACCCTTAATGGTACCCTTTGTTTTTCCTTGAAGTCTGGAAAGATTCCTTGTAAATGGATAAAACAGCCCCTATTGGGAAAAACTTAGTTTCTCAAATTGTCACTCTGAATGGCACCAGACTTGACCCAATTACTCTAGAGGACTTTACAACTTTGGTCATTAATGCCTTCTCCTTCTTTAAGGAGTGGGCAGGTATGATAGCTTGGGGAGCAGTAGTTTTTGTAGATTGTATATTTTGTTTGTGGCTTTTGTGTTGATTAAAGCAAGAACATGCACGCCACAAAGCCGTGGTGTATCAGGCTTTGGCAGCCATTGAAGATGGTACCTCCCTTGGAGTTTGGTTGGCATCCTTGAAGGACTAGAAGGTTGCCAGCAAGATTGCTTAACCTTTTGCTTTAGTTTATTACAGAAAGAGTGATTTTTCCAGGCTTTGACGAATTGCAGCAGGACCCCAGGTTTGCCATCATTGTGATGATTTCTGTTCGAAGAGACACATCCATAACCAAGAAGACGATGGAGCAGAGTCTATCAACAGTGCCTCATCTGGGGAATGGGCGGGCATAGGAGCTTTTAGCCTTAGGCCTGGTCCTGGTCTCTGTTGGTTGCCTGTGGTGTCTCTGTAAAATGAGGTGGGTTCACGAGAGAGATCTTGTCATGTTGACTAATGCCATTATTGCCTTGGAGTTCGGTCAGCACCCCCAAGTTTGGCTCACTGCTATTAAGCAATAATGTCGGTCTTGTTTGAGTGTGCTTTTCTCCTATCATCTATGTATTCTGGGGTCCCAACAGTTAGGGTTCAGGCAGGCTATTGCCTAAGACAGGGACCATGCCGACAGGGGATACCAGCTTACCCTGGGCCTTAGTAGGCTTGTGCTGCGTGAGTACTCAGTGACAGGCTTGATGGCCTGGCCTAGAAATGATCTGACCTGAAGGATATTTCTTGCTGGAGAGCTGGTTGCAACTTGTTCATATAAAATAAAAAAGGGGGAACTGTGGAGAGCCTTGCTGCCATGCCTTAAAGATGGCACCAATTGCCTCAGTCTTAATGACGTGGACAGCTCCTAATCTGGAATAAGGCTATGTCAGCAGTGGCATGATATGACACCCGACTTTACCTAGCATATGAGCGGGAGCCATGCGGCATCCTGCTATAGGCCAGGACAGGGTTTATATGGCCACTCCCAGTGGGGTTAGAGGCCATTTTGCTATTGTTCTACAGGCTGTAACTTCATCAAGGATCCTGAGTAAACTGCCTCGAGAAGGAACCTGGTTGTGCTGCGTCTAATTCCTGCTGGTCAGGGTCAGCGCGGCATAATGAAGTAATATCAAACAGATCATTTAGGATGGTACAGTTGGGTTTACCCAAAGGATACCAGTTATACCTAGGGGGAAAATATATATATTGAAATGACAGAATGCTTTTATTTTTATTCTGTACATAGTATCATGTATATATTAAAATGTTTATTTTTATTCTTTATAGTACTGGGTTTGGGTAGTGAGGGAGTGGGGAAGTGGGGGATGGGGTTAAAGGGGTGGGGGTGGAGGGGTAGGACATCCTCTTGGAGACTGATGGAAGGAGGAATGGGATGAGGAACTGTCAGAAGGCAGACCAGGAAGGGGATAATGACTGGACTGTAAAAACAAAGATTAAAGTTTTAAAAAAAAATAGAATGAATGACAACAGAGAAAGGTAAGGAATAGAATTAATTCAACTTAGGAAAAACTAAGGATAAAAGTACATGGAAGTTAAAACTGTGATGTTTCTAATATCCACAGAGTTTAAATATTATTAATGTTGTGGAAAGTTTTAGTTAAGGCATACACATAAGAGGAGGTAGGGGGGAAAGTTTTAGTTAAGGCATACACATAAGAGGAGGTAGGGGTTGAGAAAAAGAGGTAAGAATGAGAGGGAAGTGTATGAGTTATATGTAGGGAGACTAGTAGAATAATATACAATAAAATACATATAGAGGCACACAGAACAGTCATGAAACATATAAATAATATGTTATATTTGTTTTTTGGTAAAACCAAAGCAAGACCATGAAGACAAGTTATGCAGGGGTGAATATTTTTGAGAGGTAAAAATAAAAGAGAAAGCTAATTAATATTTCTTCTTTGAAAGAATGGATTTTAATTCATTCCTTCCCGGTGATGTTTTAAATACTAAACTGCACTGGCTGGGGAAGTGCTGTTTAGCTCTAGCTCAAACCTGTAAAACCAGAGTTTTGAGTGTGCAATGCTGAAGTGAGTTCAATTGGATTGTCTTTGGTTTGAGTTTCTGTTTAGTTAAATAAGGTGTCAAACTTCCTTTTCCCCAGAACTGCGCACAAAATATTGCTTTAGGGAAATTTTCACCCATTATTTTTTTAAAATGTAGGGGATGGTCATGCATCCCCTGCTTGGTTCTAAACCCAAAGAAAGAATGTTAACATCATACATGCTATTTATTTCTTTGGCTGGAAATGGTCATCCTACCACAGTGAAAGCTATGCCAGCATCTGCTCCTGTAGTCTCCACAGGCCAGGTCAGTTTGCATGTGGCTGTGACATAGCTCTGGCATGAGTGCACTCAGGTCACCAATGTGCTTTCTATTTTGCATCCTTGTTCCTTCTCACAGCTTCAGCCTGCACATTACACTGCAGCCTCATCCCCTCAGTGTGATTTTCCCTGCCTACTGTGATCCCAGCTGCTGTCATGCCTTCACAGCCTGCTTCACCTCTCCAGCCTGTGGTTCCTGCAGCATTTGTGTGCTGCTGAGCAGAGTGGGATGGGAAGGGAGAGGAGCTGAAGCACCTCTTGGTAGTTTCCATAGACATTGCCCAAGATGCATGGTTTGTTGGCATTCCTGCCTGCTGCTTTGCAAAGATTCCTTTCATTCTCAATGATTATCCCCTGTAGGAATATAAACTATTGTTCATAATCCTGTTTTCTTTCATAGATCACAATTTGGGCACAATCTGCCATCTCACTCAGAAGTCCTGTGCTATTTTCTTTTTCACACCCCTACTGTTTTCTGTCCCTTAAGGATGTCTTTCCTTCCCACACAGTCCCCACATAGACTTTCATAACACAAAGATTTCATGGCCCTTTCTTTTCCACTTTCCCTCCTTCAAGATCATTTCCTCCCTCCCCCATGTAGTACTCTCCTTCCTTTAATGTCATACACATATTTCTGATTAAATTTTTTCCTTCATAATGCACATTGAATTTTTATCCTTTTGTTATTTCTTTATTTTCTGATGTAGTAGGTTTTTTGTTTGAGTTTTAGCTTGGTGTTTTTGAGTTTTTGCAGTTGCAAATGAAGTACCATCAAACAAATCATTCATGATGATATAGTTGGGTTTATCCTGGGGATACCACTTATAACTAGAAATATATATATATATATATATATATATATATATATATATATATATATATATATATATATATATATATATATATATATATGTGTGTGTGTGTATATATATATGTGTATATATATATATATATATATATATATATATATATATATATATGAATGGTACTATGAACAGAATAAAAATAAAAGCATTCTGGTCATTTCAGTATATACTGCAAAAGAATTTAATAAAATTTAATATCCATATCCCTTCATGATAAAAGCCCTAAAGAAGTTATATCTAGAAGGCAGGTATTGCAACTCAAATCACATTACACTTATTCAATATATTACCATAACTCTTAGCTAGAAGACTTAGGTAAGATAAAGGAATGAAGCTGGGCGTTGTGGCACACGCCTTTAATCCCAGCACTTGGGAGGCAGAGGCAGGCAGATTTCTGAGTTCGAGGCCAGCCTGGTCTACAAAGTGAGTTCCAGGACAGCCAGGGCTACACAGAGAAACCCTGTCTAGAAAAAAAAAGATAAAGAAATTATAGGTATATAAAAGTAAGGGAGAAAGTGTGATAATCTGTTTACAAATGATATGATTCTTCACATAGAAACATCTAAAAATTCTAACAAAAGATTCTTGGAACTGATAATCTAATTCAGTTAAATGCCAGGATGCATATTCATACAGAAACCAGTAAGTTTTACCAAATTAAAAGTGGATTTGTCAGGTTGGAGAGATAGCTAAAAGGTTAAGAGCACTGGCTGCTCTTCCAGTGGTCCTGAGTTCAATTCCTAGCAACAACATGGTGGCTCACAACCATCTGTAATGGGATCTGATGCCCTCTTATGGTATGTCTGAAGACATCATAGTCTACTCATATAAATAAAATAAATAAATCTTTGGGGAAAAAAAGAGTGAATTTGTCTAGAATTACATCTCACAAGCAATCTCACTTCTAGTATCTAAAACTATACCTATAAATATACTTAATTAAGGACGGGAAATACCAATACAATGGAAATTCTAAAACACTACCAAATCATTTGAGGACATGTTAAAAATATAAATATTGCCCATGTTCCTGGGTTATCAAAATTGAGATCGTTAAAGTATTAGTATTATCCAGAACAACTCAAATGAAAAATATGAAAAATAATCATCAAAATATCAATAATCCCCTTCAGAGGACTAGAATGTTATTATCAAAGGATGCTGAATAGCTGGAGCTGTCTTGAAACACACAGACAAAGCCAGAAGCAGGAAGAGACCTGTTCTCAAGCTACACTACAGAGTCATAGTAAACTAACAGTGTACTATGTGTATAGAAACAGACAGGCTAGTGTTCCCAGAGTTCCCAGAATAAAGCAACCATTGATTATTTCCAAGGTAGCAAAACAAACAAACAACAAAATATTGGAGAAAAGATCAATTCAGTAACTGGGAAACCTGGATATGCACATAAAAGGCAAAGTGCAATTTTCAAGACAGACAGAGCTACATAATGAGAGCATGCCTCAAAATAATAATAATAATAATTAGATAAATAGATAGTCAAACAGACATACAGAATCCCATTTCCAAGCATTGGCCACATAATGTATATGGTAAAACTATCTAGTGCATTTTGTGGCTGTCCAGAAACCACAGAGAACTGGATACCTGAAAGGGAGTCTGGGAATGAAATAGGAGAGAAAAGATGACGCTAAGACAGAGGTCAAGACAAAGATCAAGGCTTAACGTTTAATTTTCACCTCTGTGCTTATATAGGGAAAACCCACAGACCCATCCCTTTGTTTCAGATAGATTCAGTTGCAAAGCAAGCTCAACAGGCAGTTATCTCCTGTTCTGGTAGTTTAAAGATACTTTCTGGGAAATGTAGAGACTTCATACTATCCATAGCCATCGGACTGGGAGAAAGAAAGAAACAAATGGGAGGGTGAGGGTATAAAGGAGAGGGAGAGAACTGATGCCTTTCCTTAAGTTCGGTCATGGACCAGAAGCATAGAATTCTTGCTAGGTCTTGTTACACTGTATCATGCATTCATAGACTTACATTCTTAGTGGGGACAGTGGAGGACATCTTTACCCCTACTGGCTTTATTCAGTAAGTCACCTGGTGGTATATGCAGGGGATCAGTCAATGATCCACAGAGGGGTGCCAACATCTACAAATGCTCATAATCTTTATATAAACATGGTGTAGCATCTGATTAGGACCTATAAATATATGCCCATACTATAAATCACCTGTAGATCTCTTGCAATAGCTAGTGGAACATAAATGGTATAGCAATAGTACTTATTCAACACTGTTGCTCAAAAACATAAAATGTCTGTGTATAGCACATTTTTTTGAGGATTTTGATGCTCTGATAGATGAATTCTCAGATAATAAGCCTACAAATATAGATGGCTAGCCATATTTTGAAAATATTTTTAAATATTTGTCTTTGTATATGTATATGTCTGCCTATATGTATGTATACCCAGTGTATGCTCTAGCCTTAAGAATTCATAAGAGGGTGTCAAATCCCCTGGAACTGAAGTTACAGAATGTTGTGAGCCACCATGTGTGTTCAGGGATCTGAGTTTGGGTCCTCTGAAAAAGGAGACACAACTCTTAAATGCTGAGCCATCCCAGCTGTACTTATTTTTAATACACAATAAATAGACTTGGCCCCATTTCCTCTGGAGAAATCCAGCTTCTGCATTAATATCTGTAAGGTCCTAGAAACTTCTGCTTCTGTGACCACTCATGACTGAGGTTTCTTCATGCTGATGAATGCTTTTCAGTTTGTGTTTGATTATTTTCATTGTTCCCTGTTGTCTCAGGGTTTTGTCGCTGTGAAGAGAGACCATGAGCAAGACAACTCTTGTAAAGGCAAACATTTAATTGGGGCTGGCTTACAGTTTCAGAGGTTCAGTCCACCATCATCAGGGTGGGAAGCATGGCATCATGCAGACAGACTTGTTCATGGAGAAAGAGCTGAGAGACCTACATCTTGATCCAAGTGCAGCCAGAAGGGAGGTTTCTTCTGCACTGGGCAGATCTTGATCTTAGGAATTTAAAGTCCACCACACAGTACCACACTTCCTCAAACAACTCCACACCTCTTAACAGTGCCACTTTCCATGGACCAAGCATATTCAAACCACCACATTACACTCCCTTGACCCTACTGGTTTGTTCAAACACATGAATCTATAGGTGCCATACATAGCCATAGCATAATGCAAAATACATTTAGTCTAACTTCAAAAATCCCCCAATTCTATCATAGCTTAACAATGTTTAAAAGTCCCAAATTCAAAATCTCTTCTAGGATTCATGCAATCTCTTAACTGAAATCCCCTATAAAATCAAATTTAAAAAGCAGATCACATACTTCCAATATCAAAGGATATACATCACTAGTCCAAAATGTCATAGTGAGAAAATATAAGACCAAAAGTCATCTGGGCAAACTCAAAGTCTGTATCTCCATGTATGATGTCAAAGTGCTCTTAAGGTCTCCAACTCCTTTCATCTCTGTTGACTGCAACAAACTTCTTTCTCTTGGGCTGGTTCCACTCCCTATTAGCAGCTTTCCTCAGGAGGTATTTGACAGCTCTAGCATTTCTAACTTTTTGAGGTCTTCAAGGCAACTTTAACTTTACAGCATCTGGTTCCTATGTTTGGAATTCACACATGATCTTCTAGCCTCCTCCAAGGGACTTAGGTCACTTTTCCAGCTCTACCCTACGTAGCACTCCAGGCTCAGGTTAAGTACCACTTGGGTGATTTTTACATATTATCATGTCTAGCTGCCTGCACAAAACTGAAACAAAACTTCATTGTGTGCTGAAAAAAACACTGTCCAGATGATTTCACCTCAGTGATGCTGGTCTCTCCTTTGTTCAACTGCAAACAAAGAAATACTAAGCCTAGCCGGGTGGGATCTTCCACAAGAAGACTACTGCCTTAATTAGTTTATCTCCTTGAATACAGGATTTAGCTCCATTCCACTTCCTAATACCCTTTTAATCTTTGAATCATAACTTTTGTATTTTTCCTTTCTAAGCTTGCTATGCTTAATCAAAATGTTCTTCATGAGAGCAAACAAGAGGAAAAAGTCTATGCTGGGCTTTTTGGTGACTTTCTTTGTCAATGCAATTAATCTGAAACTCTTCATTTAGCTTCAGACAGACTATTTAGACAAGGGTAAAAAAAAAGCCACATTCTTCAGCAAAACATTGTAAGATTGATCTCTAAGCAACATACTAAAATTTCTGTTCTCTTGAGCTAGGCCCTAGAGTTCAAATCACCCTCAGCACCAATGGCTTCCATATTTCTACTAGGATGGTCCATTAAGCTGCACCTACTCATTCCATTGCTTTCTAAATACAAAGTTCTAAAATTTACCTTCCCTTGAACAATCTTTCTTCTATACCCACCTGGGGAGCTTCTTGACTATTCTCAGTATCTGTCATTTCCTTTTGAACCCTATTATCCCTTTCCTATTTTTCTATCCACACAAGGGATTATCTATTTTGTTTCTTCATTATTATATTTCTGGTAGTTATATACATGGTCCCATGTGAGGAAAAAAAGGAAGTTCCTGAATGGGGAGGAACTCTCCTTTATATTTCTTGTATTTAAGAACAAAACAAGCTGGGCGTGGTGGCGCACGCCTTTAATCCCAGCACAAGGGAGGCAGAGGCAGGTGGATTTCTGAGTTCGAGGCCAGCCTGGTCTACAAAGTGAGTTCCAGGACAGCCAGGGCTATACAGAGAAACCCTGTCTCGAAAAAAAACCAAAAAAAACCCCCCAAAAAACCCCCCAAAAAACAGAACAGTTTTCACCTATATTCTGAGATAGTTTTGATTTCTGTTTTTCTCTTATATCTTGCATCCTATTCTGAATATTTTTTAGCTCACCATGAAATAAATAGTTATAAATTTTCATCATTTTGTAGACATGCTTTTCTGTATTGTCGATAGAAAACCTTTTAATGTTTTTATTAGTATATATGTGTAGATATTTATATGTGCCCATGGAGACTAGATATCTAAATCCCATATCTTGATCTGTTTCTGGCTGACATGTTTTGAGATAGGATCCCTCACTGAAACTGGAGCTCGCCATTTGGAATAGATTGGCTGGCTGGCAAGCTCCACGTATCTTCCTTTATTGGCTTCCTCTGTGCATTTTCATATTGATCCATCTCTCAGAAACTCAGTCAAGTTTCTGCAGCCACACACAATCTATTCTCTTTCTGTCTGCTTATAATCTTAAGATAGATGCGTGGAGATGGAGAGATGGCTCTGTGGTTAAGAGCACTTAACTGTTGACCACCCAGGTTCACTTCTCAGCACCCACATGGCAGCTTACAACCATTTGTAACTCTAGTTCCAGAAGATCTAACATCCTGTTTTGGCCTCTATATGTAGCTGCTCGGAGCCACACAAACTGGGTTCCCGAGAGGGAGGCTGGAGCTGTATGGGAGGAAACACCGGGAGAAATAACAAGACCAAGACAGATACTGATCAAGGCCCAATGTTTACTTAAGAGTCTGAGTTTATAAAGGGGGAAGGCCCATCCCCTGCCAAGCCAGGCTCTTGATACTTTGTAACCAGCCTGTTAGCACTTGGTCCAGGGTGTTGCTTATCTCAGGCAGACAGGTTTCAGGCTCTCATCCGATAGCAGCATCTTAGAGAAGAGCACAGGTGGCAGAACAATAGACCTATCTAGACTCCACGCTAGGTGGTCTAGTTCACAGTGGCAGAACAGGTCTAAGCCAGCCTGCTCAAGGCTGGGGGAGACTACAATTCCTCTCTAAATATATAATAAAAATTAGCTGGACTGGGGCATAAAATTTACTTATGCTCCATGGTCCTGCCTGGGAATTATGGTGGCTGGTGGCCATGCCTGGCTTGGGACTTCGGTCTTCTTTGAACTTATTCTCATCCGTCCTGGAGGCATGTGCAGCTTGCTTGTGTTTGTTTTGCACAAACATGTCTCTATGGTGTTATTATGAATAAACTATGGCCTCTTGGCACATGCCTCTGTTTTAGATTGAATAATTCAGAGACCCAGTGGCTGGTCATTGACTGCCAGTCCTCATAGTATCTTTTTCCTAATCAGACCAAAGCCACAATATATACTCAATGCATCTCTTTATATCGATGAATATCTGCCACCTTTTCTTGCTGAAGGCAAGTCTGCAGGGAAATAACTGACCTGCTTGAAATACAAAGCCAAGAGTTGAAAAGCAACAGGATCAAGGCTGTCTGAGGGGAAGTCCAGGTTCTCTATTCAGTTGCAAATTAGCAACTATGAAGCCCAAGCTCTGGCCTCCTGGTCTGGGGAGGTGGCTTTGGGAATCAGAAAAAAAAAAAAGCTGTTACTTCTCATGTAAATATGTAGCCCCCTCCACTCAACCCCTCCAGGCTGAGAACAGCCCAGTTGCCATGAGGGCAGGCCACCTATGGCTTAGCTTTGCAGCTAGGTTGACTTTCTTTGTTGTGCTAAATGCTTCTGCAAGACTCCCGGCTCTGCTGCGTGTCTGCTGTGCCTCACCCACATCCTGCTTCCTGCCTAGGCATTCCACAGTACCCAGGTCCTGCCTCCAGCTGAGACATTCCACAGCCCCCAACCCCCAGACTTCTGGATGAACCTAGGCACATGCACAAACTGGCTGTGGGCGGGATCTACCCTCTGATAACCGAAAGATTTCTAATAGTAAAGTCAGAGATGCTTTGAAAGGATAGAGTCTGTCTTAGCGTCTTCATTTCTATCCCACCTAGTCTTTCGTTACAACCCCAGTTCACCTTCCAGGGGAACCCAGTCCGTTTTGTGGGTACTGTGGTTATGCCCCAAGTTAACTTTGCTGCTAATAAAGATTTTTAGTATCTTCATAATAGGAATCTTTAATATTCAAATTATTACTAGACCAGTCCATGATTGAGTTAGAATAACTGGTCACATTAAAGGAAAAGAAGAGTCATTATAACTCCTCCTTTAGAATAATTTTTCTAAGTCAGTTTCCAGTCTCTAATGTTCTCTGTCCCATAAGGTTAAAAAGCTTGGAGCAAGGCAGCTTAGCTTGCCTAATTTGGGACAAAGGCAAGCAAAGGTGGGTCAAGAACATATACCCAATACAGCTTTCTTGTCACCATTGTCAGGGCATTCAGCAAACTCACAGGTCAGTCTGTCACATGAATCATTCTGGCAGCTGTCGTGCTCCTGCAGCATTCTGTGGAGAAAATAAAAGCATGCCCTCTTCCCCATATTAAGTACCTGTTCAGAATCATGCCATATGCCAATAAGTGGATCTTTTTCATCAAACCTAGGCATGAGTATGCCTAGTTTTAAGATACTATAAGGCAGTTAGAAAGTTCTTTGACATCCAACTTTAAAAATGTTTTAAATGAAAATGTGATTTAAATAATGTGCATGGGGGTATAATTCCTCACATTCTTTGTTTTTTTAAGAAGATATAGCTTTTAAAGTTTCACAATACCCTGCCCTTGAGAATTACAAAAAATTCTCAGTAATGTGGGTAACATTAAATTGTTTACAAAACATCTCAAATACTTGACTGTAATAGCCAGTTCCAATATATGTTTTAATCTTAGAAAAACCAAGCATAAAAAATTAATATAGGCAATGACTAGGAAAACCAAGCATAAAAAAATTAATATAGACAATGACTAATTGCACTTTTAGTTGCTTCTCTTGTAGAGCAGTTACAACTAGAAAACCTGAAAAGGTATCAATAATCACATGTACATATTTTATTATATATTTTTTAAAATCAGAAATATGAGTATTCATTTGCAATAATTGATAAGTATAAGTCCTCAAGATTTAACACCATTATGTGGAACAGGTAGAAACTGAGGACACTGAGAACAAATCTTTACAATTTGACATGTTCATTCTCTAAAAATACCAAAATATCATCTCAAGCAATCACTATTTTGATGATGTAAAGAATAAGATTATATAGTCAATTATACATGTATAAGGCCTATACAAATCTGCCTGGGATATAAATTTAGTGTGGCATTGCCTTAAGAGGTCTTGTCTAGGCAATCTAGAATGAGTTCTTAAATGCCCAAGAAAGAATAGCATTTTTTCTTATGAGTTGTATATGCATAAACAATTGCAAATTTGAGAATTCATAGTATCTAGGAAATGAATAATTTTAAGGAATTGTAAATCCATATATATATATATATATATATATATATATATATATATATATTATTAGCATACAAATTAAAGATTGATTATTCAACATGTTAAAACACTGGCTACAGCACACAATTTAATTACCTGAGATGGAGCAGGAGGAGGAAACTCAAAAGAATAAACATGTGACCCAATCACATATACTTTTCTCTCATAGAAGGGCTGTTTCTAAATACAGTAAATGGGATGCATGCTTGCATGAATTTACAGAAAATACAAAAGCATGCATCATTGAATCAATTGAACATGGTATACACAGATAATAATGAGTAAGTTTGTGTCTTCAAAATTAATACCACTTAGCTAACTCTTCATTTGATTTCATCTAACCAATTACTTTTCCTACTGTGTGTTCTTCAGTTGTAATATCGACAGTCTTTCAAATATATCAAAGAGTGAGCAGCATGATAAAAGTTTATTGTATGTATTAATATCTTTATTGTTAATATGGTCTTCTTAATTTTTAATTTTAATTCTATAATAATTTTTCAGTTTTCCTGAAAATTCGATATTTTGCAGCATATTTTGATCATGATTTCTTATCCTCCATCTCTTCCAATATCCACCCCACCTACCTGCTCACTCCCAAATCTACACTCTTTCTTTCTCTCATTAGAAAATAAACAGGCAGCTCAAAAGAAAAAAAGATAGTACAGAACAAGAAAGAAAGAAAAAAGGAAGAAAGAAAAGATCAAAGCAAAAAACAAAGAAAGCACACACACACACACAAAGAGAGAGACGGAGAGACAAGAAAGAGGGGAACAGAGGGAAATCCCATGAAAACACAACAAAGGGAATCCCCCCACCCCCCAAAAAACAAGCCAACGACTTATAAGGTTAAAAAAAAAATGCCCAGATAAAGCATTATGAGACAGAAAAGAAAAACTAAAATACCCCTGAGTTCACTTCCTGTTGGCCATTTACTGCTGGGCATGGGGCATCTCCTCAAGTATGGTTTGTATATCCAGTGATGGAGAAAACAATTTTTTTTCTTCACAAGTGATTGTCAATTGGAGGTAGTTCTGAGTTAGGAATGAAGGCACAAGTTCACGTTCCAATTCATCACTGGGACCCCATCTGGTTTAGACCTGTTCAGGCCCTGTGCATGCTGCCAGTCTTTGGGAGTTCATATGTGCATCAGTACTGCTGTGTCATGAGGGTCTTGTTTCATTCGTGTCTTTCATTCCCACTGGCTCTTACAATCTTCCAACCTCCTCTTCCTTAAATATTCTTGAGCCCTAAGAAGAAAGAATTATAGAGACATCTCATTTAGGGTTGAGTGTTCCAAGTTCTCTCACTCTCTACATATTGTCCATTCGTGGGTCACTGTATGTATTCCCATCTAATGCAGTCAGAAGCTTCCCCAATGATGGCTGAGCAAGATACTGTCTATGATCACAGCAGATTAACATTAGGACTCACTTTATTCCTACAGTCTTTTAGTAGAAAAGCAGAATTTCGTTTTCTCCTAGGACTACAGCCTATCTAACAAAAAGTCTTGGTCATTTAAAAGTGGTATCAGACATGAGTTCCATCTCATGGAGTGGGCCTTAAATCCAAGCAGATACTGGTTGGATACTTACACAATTTTGTACTACTAGTACATTAGTTCATCATGCAAGCGGATCACCTTTGTAGAAAGGAGATATTGTAGCCTGTTTAGCTTTCTCCTCTGATAGTGTACATTGTACCTTCTGGTATCATCCACACTGGTCAGTAGGGATAAAGGCTCTAGAAAGGAACCATCTCAACTTCTCTGTATTCCATGCAATATGTAGATGTTCTTTTCAACATTGAGGCCAACAGTTTTTAAAGAGGAACTGATGTGAAAAATATGATATCTGTATATGTTTTGGGCGGAATAACCAAGCAACAGACCAGGCCAAGGTGGTTCCACGTGGAAGAGGTTTATTGAGCAGATAGGGGGGGGGGGCAGAGAAGAGGAAAAAGAGAGATGGGGGTAGAAGAGAGAGAAGAAAAAGAGAGGGAGGAGGAGGTGACCTCCTAATTTATACGGAAAATGACATCAGACCATTGAGGGTGGAGACTGAGCCAGGTGAATTGTGGGATTGAAGTTCATTGTTCTGGCAACACAGTCAAAGGTCACATAGTTAGGCAGGAATTAGAGTGTCCTGGTACTAACAGGAACCAATACCCTTGACAATAGCCTAAGTTATTTGGGGGTTTTCATGGGAGCCCTTTGACCCTGGGGGTTTATTTAGTAGCCAAAGATGTCTAGTTGGGGTTTTGTTTTTCTTGTTATTGGTGTTAAATTTGCATTTCTTTCATACATGTGTATATTTTTAAAAGCTTCTACTGTATTAGGTTTCCATAGACCCCACAGTTGGCCCTCAGTTATTTTTCATTAATTTATGTATTTATTCAATTTACATCCAGGTATCAGCCCTCTCCTTCTAGTCCCCCAGCTCCTCCCCTCATCCCCCTTTCCCTTCTCCTCTGAGAAGGAGGCAACCCTTTCCCTCCATTATCACCCTATCCTGGCAAATCAAGTCACTGCAGGATTAGGCACATCTTCTCCCACTGAGACTAGACAAGGCAACCCAGTTAGGGGAACAGGATCCATAATCATGTATCAGATTGAGGAACAGCCCTGCTTCAGTTGTTGAAGGACATGCATGAAGACAAAGCTGCAGAGGGAAGAGAGGTTCCCATACTGGTGAGAGTGAGTAGAGTAGACCTTGGCTGGAGCACAGGAAGTGTAAGATCAAACCAGAAAGACCCCTACTCCAAACACGGGCTGTTCACACACCCCAAGAATCACGAGAGACCCATATTGATGCAAACTGCAAGAGGATTTTTAATCGGAGCTCCGGGACGACCAGTGTCTCATGCAAGAGACAGGGGAGTCAACCCTGACCTGAAATTTTACAAAGCTTATGAAGGCAAAAACCACAAACTCGGGGGTGGGGGGGGAAGGGAGGAGGAAATAGGGGAAGTCTAAAACCATAAATTTACCTAACAGTTAAGTCATGTGCTACCTTAGGCAACCTCCTGGGGTGTTGAAACATTCCAGAGAGGGTGTTGGAACATTCAGAGGGCGTTGGACTATTCTGTGATTCTTCCAGGAAAAGCTTGCCCCGTAGCTAGGGCCAACGGTTCAGTTCCTTATATTAGTTTAAAAGTTCACTTTCCCTCCTGACACAAGGGACTCCATTTTGTCTTTGGTTAAGTACTACTCTTTCAGAAGTCCTTCCATCAAGAGATTAGAAATGGCTCATTAGGAGAAAGCCTATCCCTTCCTCTAAGCACAGTGGGTCTTGATGAGCAGAGACTGTCTATGGTTTTAGAGCTTTATTGTAGAAAGGCAGGGAGAAAGAGAGGAGGGAGGGAGGAAGGGAGAGAGAGAGAGAGAGAGAGAGGGGGGGGGGGAGGAGACAAAGAAAGAGGAGAGAGGAGTGAGAGAAGTGAAAGGTAAGAGAACAAAGGAATAAGAGAACAAGGAGGGAGCCAAACAGCCCCTTTTAAAGTGAGCTGCTATCTTTTCTGTTGCTACATAACTGGGGAGGAGTTTAGGCTGAAGGTCAGAAGCTTGGGACATTGCCTACACGACTTCTAGCTATGCTTCTCTTGTGGGATGTGTGGGGGGTGGTAACTTAGGCAGGAGCCAGAGTTCCAGGAGCATGAGGGAACACGTACCTTGTCATGTAGGTGAAATATCACCATTCCAGGGTTCAGACATCAGCTCGACTGAAGACTAGACTGTCTGTGCATAGCCCAGTGCCCAACACACATCTGCTACATGTGCTGGAGGAGGATATTAGGTTCAGCCCATGCTTGCTCTCTAGTTGATTATTCAGTCACTGGGAGCACTCAAGGGTCCAGGTTAATTGACTCTGTTGATATTTCTGTGGAGTTGCTACCCTCTTAGGGTCCCTCAATCCTTCCACAAAACTCATGCACTCCATCTAATGTTTGGCTGTAGGTCTCTGCATCGGCTTTTATTGGCTGTTGGGTTGAACCTCTTAGAGAACAGTTATGCTACAATCCTGTCTACAAGCATAACAGAGCATCGTTAATAGTGTCAGAAATTGGTCCTTTCCCATGGGATGGGTTTCAGTTTGATTAGCCTTTAGTTCTAGCTGTTCCTCCCTGTATTCCTTCCCTTACCTTCTTCACTCCATCCCCCTCCATTTAATCCTACATCCTGTCCATCCATAACTACATATTCCATTTTCCCTTCCTTAAGAGAACCCTTTCTCCCCCTAGTCCCTTACATAATCGCTAATCTTTGTTTATACACTGTGACGCACATCCCAATGAAGTGGCCTGGCAAGCTGAGGCTTGGAAGTGCTCACGAGACACAGAGTTTCAAAAGGAACTCATTCTCCTGGGAAGATATTCTCACAACCCATATTTCCCTGAGTTAGTCTGGTGTATGGATCCACGTGCTCTACTTTAGTATTACTTTATTATAAGTGCTTTTAAAGATTGAATTCTGACCTAGCTAAGCCTTCCACCAGTGTTCCAACATCCTAGAATATCCTTGAATTCAGTAGGAATCTAGAGACAGGGAAACTAATTAGGCATTACAAAGAATGGAGCCGGAGTAGCTCAGGGCTGGTCTGCAGAATGTTTACTAGGAACAATAGCTAGTCTTTCCCAGGCAAGGAACTATGAAAGAGTTAGAATTTCCCACTGAGACAGGAATCTTCACTATAGCCAGGTATGACAGACTACATTACTTATTAGTAGAAAGTCCCCCCACACTATTCACTTAGAATAAAAGTCAAGCCGCTCCCATATACAGGAATTTACAATGGTTTAGGAAGTAGATTGGGCTGTGGTTTTAGAGTATTGCATTATTCATAAGAAGGTTAGCTAGAGTGTAACTCCTTAATTAGAACTATGACTTGGGTGTGAAAGCCCTTGCCCTGAGAGTGTAAAGACCTCACACCTGGAACTAAGAAAATAGCTGACCTTAGCTAGAGCTGACTTTGTCTCAGTTATTTTATTGCCCAGTTCCTGCCAGTCTTTGTGTCTACATTTCCTCTGTTTTGTGTAAGAGTCATTAAGCATCCGGTAACCTTGCCGATGTGTCACCTAACTTCCCTATTTTCTTCTGTATAAAAAGTCTGATGCTCAATTTGACAAACTACATTTAGATTCTATTCACCCTCTCGTGTGGTCTCTGTCTCTCACCAAACTCCTTCACCCACTTGCTCCAGAGAACCTGTTCCACGCAGACAGGGGACCTAAAGGGTCTGCGGCAATACAGATGAAGCCTTTTCATTGAAAACTGAAAATCTAATATACATATATAAGTTAATATATACCATATTTGTCCTCTGGACTCTGGTTTACCTCAGGATGACTTTTTCTGGATCCATTCATTTACCTTTGAATTTAATATTTTTTTAACAATTGAGCAATATTCCATTCTGTAAATGTACCAATTTTCTTAATCTATTCTTTCATTGACAGATATCTAGATTCTTTCCAATTTCTGGCTATTATGAAGAAGGGCAATGAACATGGTTAAGCAATTATCTGTGACATAGTATCAAACATACTTTGCGTATATGCCTTAACTGTATTTTTGTTGGCTTTCTGCCAGTAGGTCCACATGAGTAGAAAGAACCCAGTCCAGCTGAGTCTCGAGTCTCTCCAGGGTTAAGCTGGATGGTGAGTGTTGATGGCCCAAAACAAACACACCTAGGCCAGGAATCTTGTCAGTGTTTTGATTATAAGGGGGTTGAGGAAGGAGGTGGGGATTTTTGATGAGGTGAGATGACATAGGTTGCTGGGAAGAGTGACAGAGGGTATGGGGTGACTGACAGGGCCAATAAAGTTTTTCTACATCAGTAGTAGCTATGAAAAGGCAGGCTTAAGCAGGTCGTGCTGGGTCACTCCAGTATGGAAGTGAAAAAGACAGGTCTCTAAACTTGAGCAAAGGCTCAGGCTTCCTCACTAGGCCTCAGTATCTGACTGAGTAAGGCCCAACATATCTTGAGGTAGATGTATTCCAAGCTTTCTAAAGAACCACCACACTGATTTCCATAGGGAATATACAAGTTTGCAGCCTCACACATCATCCCAGCATAAGCTGTCATTTGTTTCATTGATCTTGGCTATTCTGACAGGTGTTAGATGAAAACTCAATGTAGTTTTGATTTGCATTCACTGATGGTTTGTTTATTGTTGGACCAGTGTACCTGCTAGTTTTGTGTCAACTTGACACAGGCTGGAGTTATCACAGAGAAAGGAACTCCAGTTGGGGAAATGCCTCCACAAGATCCAGCTGCAAGGCATTTTCTCAACTAGTGATCAAGGGGGGAGGTCCCCTTGTGGGTGGTGTAATCTCTGGGCTGGTAGTCTTGGTTCTATAAGAGAGCAGGCTGAGCAAGCCAGGGAAAGAAAACCAGTAAAGAACATCCCTCCATGGCTTCTGCATCAGCTCCTGCTTCCTGACCTGCTTGAGTTCCAGTCCTGACTTCCTTCAGTGATGAACAGCAATGTGGAAGTATAAGCTGAATAAACACTTTCCTCCTCAACTTGCTTCTTGGTCATGATGTTTGTGCAGGAACCCTGACTAAGACAAATTGGTACCAGCATAGTGGGGTATTCCTGTGACAACCTGACCATGTTTTGGGGAGGACTGTGGAAGAACTTTGGAACTTTGGGTTAGAAGATTCATTCATTGTTAAGAGCTCTGTCAGATGTGTAGGAGCTTGGAAGATAATGTTGAGAACAGTGCAGAAGATGAAGGCCTGGCTTGTGAAATTTTAGAGGGAAGATTAAAGACTCTTTTCAGGGCCATTTCTATTTTGATTGGGAAGATTCTGTGGTTCTGGTTAGCTGGGGTTGAAGAATCAGCTGTGATTAACAAGATGCCAGAACTACTAAAGTGAAACATTTGCATTACTGGGACTATTGATGCTGGTTAGCTGGAGCTAAGAAATTAGCGGTGATTATGAAGAGACCAGTATCATTGAGGTGACATCTTCTGGGAAGTGTTTTCTGAGAGCACAGAGGCTGTGTTCCAGAGATAGACAAGGTTGTACCTTGTGCTGTGGCTGGACTTAGTAATGTGTAAGAGTCACCCAGGTGGTACTGGTTTTGAAGGCATGACGGGGTCATGAAGAGCAGCTGAGGCTTGGCACTGTGAGAAGCCATGGAAAGCCATTGTTGAAGGTGCAGCCTCAGTTGTAATTGATCATCTAGGACTGAAGGGGTCATGCAAAGGAGTTGAGGCTTAGCACCATGAAGAGAGCCTATGAGAGGCTAGTGTTGAAGCCAAGTTACAGTGGAAAACAGCAGCGTTTTGGAGATGCTAGTACCATAAGATGACCACCAAGAACAGCAGCAGCAGTTGAGTACAGGCAGCTGAAGCCTAGAAGACAAGCCATGTGCTACAAAGGACATGGCTGAAGAAGTGATCCAAGCCCTTGGAGTAGCCCAGAAGATTGTGAGTGGGTTCCCAGACATTGGACAGTTGGAGTTTTTGCTTTTGACTGTGACTGTGCCCTGATATATTTTCCCTCTTGAAGAAAGAAGATATTTTATTGGAGTCCACAGTTAAGAGATTTTGAATTTTTAAAAGACTTTGAATTTTAAAAGAGGTTGGATCTTTTAAAGGGATTGAACTTTTAATATGTAAAGACTGTGGGACTTTTAAAGTTATTAAGATCTTGGGGATGAATAGGAAACTAAGGGTTGAGGCTTACTAGTGATGTGTTTGTGTGTCAAGTTGACAAGGGGTCAATTGTACTGGCTAGTTTTGTGTCAACTTGACACAGGCTGGAGTTATCACAGAGAAAAGAGCTTCAGTTGGGGAAATGCCTCCATGAGAACAAGCTGCAAGGCATTTTCTCAATTAGTGATCAAGGGGGAGGTCCCCTTGTGGGTGGGACCATCTCTGGGCTGGCAGTCTTGGGTTCTATAAGAGAGCAGGCTGAGCAAGCCAGAGCAAGCAAGCCAGTAAAGAACATCCCTCCATGGCCTCTGCATCAGCTCCTGCTTCCTGACCTGCTTGAGTTCCAGTCCTGACTTCCTTTGGTGATGAACAACAGTGTGGAGGTGAGAGCTGAATAAACCCTTTCCTCCCCAACTTGCTTCTTGGTTATGATATTTGTGCAGGAATAGAAACCTGACTAAGACAGACCAGAGAGTGCTACCTTTTGGAGGTATGGCCTTGTTGGAATAGCTATGACCTGGTCGGAATAGGTGTGTCACTGTGGGGTGGAGTTAATACTCTCACTCTTGTGCCTGGAAGTCAGTCTTCCACTAGCAGCCTTTGGATGATGACATAGAACTCTCTGGACCATGCCTGCCTGGATACTGCCATGCTCCCTCCTTGATGATAATGGACTGAACCTCTGGATCTGTAAGACAGCCCCAATTTAAATGTTGTTTTTTATAAGACTTGCCTTGGTCGCGGTATCTGTTCACAACAGTAAAACTCTTCAGTGTCCTTCAGGATTTGTATTTCATCTTTTAAGAATTTTCTTTTTAGGTATGTACCCCATTTTCAATTGGTTATTTATTTTTTGATGTCCAGTTATGTATATATATATATATATATATATATATATATATATATATATATACACACACACACACATATATACACACACACACACACACACACACACACACACACACACATATATATGTTTATATATATATATAAAGTATCATCCCTCTATCAGATTTACAGTCAGTGAAAAAAATATTTTCCCATTTTGAACTCACCCACTATCACTGTGTGAGACTCAACATGTTATTTAAGCTAAACTTTAGAATTATTATATCCTCTTCATGGACTTTTCTTTGATGTATATATGCTGTTCTTCCCTGTCTCTTTGGATAAGTTTTAGGTTAAAGTCCAGATCCTTACCTCACTGCCCCTCCTCTCTCTCTCTCTCTCTCTCTCTCTCTCTCTCTCTCTCTCTCTCTCTCTTAACCCCCCCCATGATCGAGTTGCTAGGAACTTAAGAGTACAGTGACTGTGTACCAGTTTCCCAGGCTTCCCTAACATCTCCCTCTTACGATCTTTCTGCAGTCTTCTGTGGTGGTCCCTTATCTTTAGAGCAGGGATCACCATATTTTACTTTAATAGTACTGTCACTTGCAAGGCTGTTTTCAAAGCAGCTATCCCTAAGCTTGGTCAGCCTTGGTTGGGAATAAAAGCATAAGCCAATTTCTAGCTACCTCATCCCCAGTAATCCCGGTAAAACCAGAGGATGCTGAGAAATCCCACAGCTCATAGCCATAGCCTGTGAGGGGCTGGGGCAGGGTGGGGTGGGGTGGAGGGAGGCTTCCTGGAGATGTTTTGTAGTGGTATGGTATGGAAACTTCCTCACTCAAGGGGTTTTTGATTTTTAAGAAACGGAAACCAATGCAATCAAACTTAAATACAAAAAGAGAGCTACTTCTGTGGCTCAGAAGTATATCTACTGCTGCTGGCGGGAAGGGGGTGGGTGGGGGTGGGTGGGGGTGGGTGGGGTGGGTGGGGAGCAGCAGGGGAGTAAGTTATTTCCCTTCGCCTGCAGCAAGTTTGTCTTTCTCAATTAAACCACAAAGATTGGGGGTGGGTGGGCATTGAGATCCCACCTCAGCTGGTGACAGACCCCAGCTACCAGCAGCCACATCTCTGCTTGTACAACAAGATGGATGACAGATCAGCAGACAGACAACTGAACATCAATAGGATGAGACCACCCAATCCTGGTACCAGAAAGGTTGCATGCATAACCATGGACCAATGGAGGCAAGGAGGGACAGGGCATCTTGAGAGTAGGTACGTGAACCCAAGAGGGGCATCTCAATGAGAACCCAAGGAGAGCCTACAACTGTTCAGAGTCCAGCGGACTTTCAGCTTGTGGGTGGTGCCATCTCTGGGCTGGCAGTCTTGGGTTCTATAAGAGAGCAGGCTGAGCAAGCCAGGGGAAGCAAGCAAGTAATGAACATCCCTCCATGGCTTCTGCATCAGCTCCTGCTTCCTGACCTGCTTGAGTTCCAGTCCTGACTTCCTTTGGTGATGAACAGCAGTGTGGAGATGTAAGCTGAATAAACCCTTTCTTTGGAATGAATGTGACAGTGCTGCTTGTTGTCCTACCCAAATACCACTAGGCTTTCTCTGGTGGCTGACAAAGTAATCCAGAACTCACAGGGAATAACGAAGGAGTGAGAACAGTGTAACTGTGCATGAAATCAGGAGGGGGAACCAACTTACTCACCAAGACAATCTCCAGGTACAGAAAGTACAGAAAATGCAGATTAACATTACAGAGATGTCGTAGGAAATAAGGCTGCTTTTTAACGGAGAGCACGGATCCCAGAAACAGGCCCAGATACATGTGAGAATTTAGAATGGGGAGTGGTATGCTGACACTGACAAAATAAAAAACAGTTCAGAAATGGTGTAGCAAACAAACCGTCAGGGAGAAGGAAAAGTACGAAAATGCTTCACTTCCCGTGTCTGGCTAAATTTACCTGGATTGGTAGCTGAAATGCAATACGTAAAACCATAACAATGCTAAAAATGAAAAATGCCCCCCTCCCTCTTAATTTCGAACTGGGAAAGATTGGGAAACAACTTGGACAAGATTGGCACCCTTAGTCATATAAAAATTAAAATGGTGGTGGGGTGGGAGGAAGCGGGGCACCTGGAGCTCGGAGAACAGCCTATAGGAGCCAAGCTGAGCCGGGTCTCTTCTTCCTGTGGCTTCAAAAGATCAAATTAAGGGCATCAGCCTTAACCCGGTGAATCATATCATCAGCCCTTAAAAAGGCTATAGCTTCTGAGCCAAGTGTAACAGCCAATGACTGTTAACACTAAAGCAACGTTGAAGGAAAACTCTGCTTAGGTGGAGACCTACCATTCTAGTTCAGTGAGCCAATCGTCTGGCCAAAGGGCCGCCCCTCAGGAAGGACAACCTACCCCTAGGAAGGCCAGCCCACCTTAAGCGAGGCCGAAGACTAACAAAGGATAATTACTCCTTCGGTGAGATCTGTACTTTTTCTTCCCAGAATTCCTGCCCTCAGTACAGTTCCTATAAGCCAGGCTGATTCCAGGTTTGTTTGGATCTATTCCCGCTGAGTCCTGGCTCAGAAAGGCATGACTATTCCCTTCTCTGCACCTCAACTCCCTCCTGCCCCAATGCTGGCCAGAATGCAAGTACGTTTTTCTCTGTTCTTGGGCTTCCTTGCTCGTTCTCTAAAACCTAGCCCCGGCTGAAGTTTGCTTGTATTATAATGCTAAATATTGGCATTTGATATACGAGAGAATTTGCACTTACATAAACGATGATATGTAACCTTGCTGCCGCCCCCCCCCCCAAGTTATTTCCTATTGGTTAAATTAAGATGCTGAAGCGACATAGGCGGGGTTTGGACTACAAAGAAGGAGAAGGTGGAGAGAGGAGGAAGCTGCTGTGGAGTAGGTGAATCATAAAAACACAGCCACGAAGGCTGGCCAATTAGAGTTTAAGAGCTGCCCAGATGGGACATGGCAAATTGTAATTTGGGATTATGGATGGGAAATAGATTCTAATAGTATAGAGGGTAGACATCTGCCCAGTTCTAGTGTGGATTAAGGCATATTATAAATATAAAGGTTGTATGTGTGTCTTTTATCTGGGAACTGAGTGATCGAAGACTGGGTAGAAGCTCTGGATTGAGATTAAACATTTCCCACAACAAGCGTCACCAAATGTCAGACTCCACTCAAGCTTAACTGGAGGTTCCAGCTTTGGTTTATTTTTGTTTGTTTTGTTTTGTTTCCTTCTTTTCGTTCTCCTCCTGAGTCGCTGCCTGCCTTGAGTATTTTTCTTTTAAGCTTTAATAAAATTCTCCTCAAGCTTCCTTTTGAGTCCCTTCTTAAATTCTTGTTTTAATGATACCACGAACCCTGAGTGAGAGCCTTAATTTCCCCCATATCCCCTGGCAATCAGCCAACCGCACCCTGCATTTTCTGGTAGCAGCAGTTCCAGCTCTTGGGACGCTGAGATGGGAAGACTGTGGGTCACGGGCCAGCCTAGACTTCACAGTAAGAGAGGGTCTCAAAACGGGGGTGGGGGGTGACTATTTTTTGGCAGGGCTAAGAATGCCATAAATTAAGAAAGAAACCGCAGAATAGAAAAAAAAAGTTTCCAGTTTGCACAGCAGGGTTAAATTATTAGCCAGCAAAGAGATCTGAAGGATTCCAACAGAGATAATAAAAAAATAATCTAATAGAAAAATAGGCTAAATAAATAAATAAATAAATAAAATAAGAGCAAACATTACAACAAAGAAAAGCCAATAAATATGCTAAAACAGTTTTCAGTCTTTTGAATAATCAAAGAAATGTTAAGATAGAACAAGATACAACTTTTAATTACAAAGTAAAGTTGTGACCATACTAGAGAGTGTGGGAGATGGAACTCTCATGTACTGTTAACAGAATATAGATTTTTGTGACTTCTTTCTAAAGGCATTTGGCAATAGCTGTTAAAATGTAGAGTACACACTCTCTCTTTGACTCAGCAACTCCCCTTCTAGGAAAATTTTCCCTAGAAACATTTGCACCAGAAACTAAATATAGACTGGACTCAGGCAGTATACGCTGTTATTTGTGGTAGTGAAAAATTAGCCAGCTGGCATGGTGGTGTGAGCCTTTGATCCTAGCACTCAGAGGCAGACATAGTGGATCTCTGTGAGTTTAAGGCCAGCTTGGTCTATGCAAGGAAATACCAGGTCAGCGAGAGCTGTGTAGTGAGACCCTGTCTCACAACAAACAAACAAACAAACAAACAAACAAACAATACCCAACTAGATGAAGCCTTAATTACCTACCAGGAGGGGTTTAAACTATCATACTCTGTAAATGTGAACCACAGGCCGTTGTAAAGAATCAATGCATTTGAAAAATAGGTCATAATATAGTATGGTTAAAAGAAACAATTCAAAAAGCATATTTTATACAAATATTTGTGTATAGGCATGTATATACATACAGATAGACTTCTGGCTAGAATCAAACAACACCTATGATTATAATCGGCTACACTTAAATCCCATGAAGATGGACAAGTCAGGAAGCAGGCTTTTTACAATTGAAGCCAAACTAGTTTGAATTGTTTACTTAATTGCACATATACTTTTTAAATTTTTAAATTAATTAATGTGTGTGTGTGTATGTGTGTGTGTGTGTGCTGGTGTGTGTGTGTGTGTGTGTGTGTGTATGTGTGTGTGTGTATGTGTGTGTGTGTATGTGTGTGTGTGTGTGTGTGTGTGTGTGTGCTGGTGTGTGTGTGTGTGTGTATGTGGGGGGGGTGTTGGTGTGTGTGTGTGTGTGTGTGTGTGTGTGTGTTGGTGTGTGTGGTATAGGTGGAAGCATGTATGTGTCATGGTGAACATTTGGAAGTCAGAGGAAAACTTTCAGACGTTGGTTCTTGCCTTCCATCTTGTTTTGAGGCAGGGTGTCTCTGGTTTCTGCGTCACTGTAAGCTCTAAGGCTCTGTCCCCCGTGTCCCCTGTGTCCTCTGTGTCCCCTGTGTCCCCTGTGTCTACAGATGCTCAGCCACAACACCATCCAGCTCTGTCTCATGCATCCCAGGAACTGAACTCATGTCTTCAGGCTTGTGCTGCAAGCTTGTTTACCCATGAAGCCCTCTTGCTGGTCCTATATTAACTTAGTTTTGAGCCAGGGTCTAACTTTTACACCCAAGACTGGCCTGGAACTTTTTATGTCATTCAGACAGATTCCAAATTGCTATTCTCCTGCCTCCATCTCCCAAGTGCTAGAAATAGACATACAACCCCACCTTCTGCAGAAATGTTTTAAACTTGTAAATATATCACTTCATGAATAAAACCCCAAGATTTAGATCACTAATCCTTCCATGTAATTATCAGTTTTATATTTTAACATCTCAGTTTGTCTCTAAAAAGAGAATATAGGAAGACAAAAAAAATGGAACACCAAAGTTGGTCACTCTGATAATTTGAATATGCTTGGCTCAGGAAGTGGCACTATTTGGGGGTGTGGCCTTGTTGGAGAAGTGAGTCACTGTGGGCGTGGGGTTTAGGACCCTCATCCTAGCTGTCTGGAAGCCTGTCTTTCCCAGTGGCCTTCAGATGAAGATGTAGAACTCTCTCTGTTTGGATGCCTCCATGTTCCCACCTTGATGATAATAGACTGAACTTCTAAACCTGTAAGCCAGCCCCAATTAAATGTTGTCCTTCTAAGAGTTGCCTTGGTCATGGTGTCTGTTCACAGCAGTAAAACCCCAATGAAGACAGTCACTCAAAGTGTGTTGAAGGAAAATATTCAGCAAGCATCATAGTCAAGGAGGGAACCACAGCCCGCAGCCACAGCCCAGTCCTCCTGTCCAGGCACACAGCATGAAAAAATCTCCAGGTAGCCTTTCTCTAGCCACCTTCTAAAAACCAAACTGAAACAGAGCAAACAAAAGCCCAGCTGACACCAGCAGAAGTCTCATGTATTCTTTGAATGTAGCCCAAGGTGGAGTCAGTGCTATCCATGCTGACTCCACCCTGCGTGTGTCCTCAGGAAAGTAACTTCACAACCCCTCCATCCCCACCACCCCCACCCTGGACAATAAATGTCAATAAACATTGTGCAATGGTATCCTAGGGCTTAAAATCAGCTAACAAACAGGGTTTGTTCTATGCGGTGCCTGCCCCATTGTAAGAGCTCACTCACTCCTGGCTGTATTTTTTTTTTCTATTGTTATAACTTTTTAATATGATTATGTGCTGCGGCCTCTGCTCCCTGCATAGCTTCTACCCAGGCCTCATCCAGGTCCTCAGAGCTTCTGGCTTCTTTGGGCCCCACCCCCGCTGGCCCCAAGGCTCAGAGCCTCCGTTCCCACTGGCCCGGAGGCTCAGAGCCTCCGTTGCTATTTGCCCATTTCCATCTTCCAGTCCTTCTCCAGGGTGGGGTTATCCCAGCCCCAGTCCCACCCTGAGCTTCCATTTTACTGTATGTAGGAAACTGCAGTGCAGTCAGTGTGTAGACAGCCACCGCCCACCAGTGGGCTTGGGTTTTCCTTCCTTCCTCTGTCTATGCCTATGTGTGCCAACTCATGCATTTGTATTTGCACATGGGGCCAGCAGTCAGTGTCAGGGGTCCACCTTATTTCCTGAGATGAGGTTTCTCTCTGAAACTGGAGCAATACTGGACAGCCACGGAGTGCCCAGCATCCTCCAGTCCCCACTACCCCAGCTCTGAGTTACAGGTGGCTGCCGTGACTCCTGGCTTTCTTGCCTGGGTGATGAGGATCCAAACTCAGGTCCTCCAGCTTCACAGCAGGACCTTCATCTGCGGAGCCATCAGCCCGTATGGTCTCCAAGTCTCTCTAGTGATTAGCATACAACCTGAGAATACACATTTGTTACATTAACTGAATGGTCAAAAAGAAGAGGCAGCTCCCCTGGCTACGTCCCCAGCCTTCTGAGGACCATTCCCAGAGCCTTCCTTTCGGAAGCTAGGGTATAAGCTAGGCAAATGGAATTCTTCGTTAGTGTTATTTGCTCGTATTATCATACTAGGTGTTAAGAAAGCTATAGTTCAAAAAACAAAATTATAGAACATTATTTTTAGAAAGCTAATTAGCTGGGGAGAGAGAGATGTCTCCATGGTAAAGAGCATGTGGTAAAGTTCTTGCAGAGGCCCTGGGTTTGATTCCCAGCATTTGTATTAGAAACTATATTGGGCTGCTTACAATTCCCTGTAACTCCAGTTTCAAGGGGATCCTACACCCCCTTCTGGTGCTCACAGGCACTGCATGCACTCAGTTACACACAAATGCACAGAAATAAATCTTTAAATTTTAATTGGCTTTTCTTTGGTGATTCTAGAGTTGGACAGCCTCTCACTTAACAAAATGGAGTATGTTTTCCCATGAGGTAAGAAAAGAAGGCTGGTGGGCTGGAGAGATGGCTCAGTGGTTAAGAGCACTGACTGCTCTTCCAGAGGTCCTGAATTCAATTCCCAGAAACCACATGGTGGCTCACAACCATCTGATGCCCTTTTCTGGTATGTCTGAAGACAGCTACTGTATACTCATATAAATAAATAAGTCTGAAGAAGAAGAGGAAGAGGAGGAGGAGGAGGAGGAGGAGGAGAAGGTTGGCTTCATTATAAGCAAAAAAGAGGGGTTGCTGAAGAAAGCAGAATACATAGTAGACGGGCCATGTTGAAGCAGAGGCCACTTCTTTACACTGATCCTGAAAAGGTCACCTTAGGAACTCTGGGAAGGTCATGAAACACTTGCCCCTCTAGAAGGGAGAGGCTAATTACCATTTCTCAAACCACAGGGCAGGAACTGACTTGCGGATGGGGACAAATTCCACAGGACTGACTGTTGCCCACCTTCAGATAAGGGAAGTTCTTGTCACCTCATTCCCTAAAGACCAATCAGTTTAAAGGGTGCACTGCTCCACCAATCATATTGTACTTAATTGCTGATGCTCTATTCTGCCCCTGGAAACCATATAAAAACTCGTAGAACGGCCCGGCATGGTGGCACACGCCTTTAATCCCAGCACTCGGGAGGCAGAGGCAGGTGGATTTCTGAGTTCGAGGCCAGCCTGGTCTACAAAGTGAGTTCCAGCACAGCCAGGGCTATACAGAGAAACCGTGTCTCAAAAAACCAAAACCAAACCAAACCAAAACAAAAAAACTCAACAAAAACAAGAACAAAAACTTGTAGAACAGGTGGGAGCAGGGAGGGTTCTCGCCGTCTCTCCTTCGGGTCTGGGATGACTCCAGTGCACTGGAACAATAAATTCCTCTGGCTTTTTGCATTGATCCAGGATCCACATGGTTCACTCAGGGGGTCCCCGGTAAGCTAAGGTTCCTTGGAGTCTTACAATCCAGGTAAGCCAGTCCTAGGATGCTGTGAACTATTTACTTCTCATTGTTTTCTGATGTACAACTCCTGAAAATCTTGGAATCTCCAGGGTATCATGAGCTGACTAACAACTCGATGTTAGTCCTAGGTAGCTCCAGGGGGTGCTGGCACCAGAAAGACAAAAGGAAAAGCTTCCCACTCCCAACCTCTGGAAGTCAAGAGGAGCTAAAGGGTAAACTGATAAACTGTCAATGATTTAACCAGGCAAGCTTCTGTGATGAGGCCTCTGCCAATGGGCTGTCTTTGTGGGGCATCCGAGACCGGGACAAGATGGTTCCAGGGGGGAGCCTGCCCACCATGGAGTCTTCTTGTCCCTTCTGTCAACCCTGCTTGGCGCGTCATATCTGTGTCCTTTGCAATGTAGTGGTAATCATGAGTGTTTTCAGGATTCCTGTTAGCCCCTCGAGCAAATTAATCAGACTCAAGTTCAATTAAATTGAGGGAACCCAATTTATAGTGTGTTTGCGAGATGCTCCAGTAAAAGAGCCAGAGGCTTGTGACTCATATCCCAAAGGGTAGCATGGGTCACTCAGGAGCCCTCAGCCTGTGGGAGCTGTTTCCAGGTGGCATCAGAGACAAACTGGACGCCCCAGCTGGCTGCAGAGATTTCTATGCTGGGGAACATCCCACAAATGAGCAGGAAAAACTAAATCTGATTTTTCCTCTTACTGTTAGGATTTTAAGATTACTGTTAGGCTGTTAGGATTTTCCTGACTTTTGATTTTAATTTAAATCTTGGTGTTGCAACCTTTAGATGATTACATGATAGCAGACACAAGGGACTCCATGATTGTATGCTCTGCTGGGCCTCATACAGAAGCTTAGGCTACAGCAGAGCTGTCCAAAAGCTTTGTTTTATAATAGTAAACAATACCAAGGGTCCTGCGTCTCTCTACTGGTTGCAGTTTTAGAAGCTGTGGGAAAGATACTTAATGTTACAGTGACTCCTAGAATAAATGGAAAACAGAGGTGAAGGGTGAGAGCTGTGGGGGAGGGGGGCCTCTGTGGGGAATCCAAATGGCAGTAAAGACCAGATTTGGGGGGGGGGGGGGAGGGAGCAGAGCTACTTGAAAAGCCCGGGTGGGGATGAGATGCTTTTTGGGGGGGGTGTTCAAGACAGGGTTTCTCTGTGTAGCCCTGGCTGTCCTGGAACTCACTCTGTAGACCAGGCTGGACTTGAACTCCGAAATCTGCCTGCCTCTGCCTCCCAAGTGCTAGGATCAAAGGCATGCTCCACCACTGCCCAGTGAAGATGCATTTTCAAGACAGGAGAAGGGTCAGAGACTTGGATCCTGCGCTTCTCTGAGGACTGTAAGTGCTCAATAAGATACTTTATTTTTGTTCTGCCCACAAGAGGAAGCCACTGAAAGCTCTCTAAAGGCCTGACTCCACCCACGTGGGTCACTGTGTGGCCTTCATATAGAGACAGCAGGTCATCACAGCAGTGCCACAGTGAGATGAGGCAGCACAGCCGGGGTGGGCAGGTTTAAGATGTCTCTGAGAAGAGACTTCACTTGTTGAGGAAGGCAGTAGCCAGGGACAGGAGGAGTCCAGACTGATTCCAACTTAGACTGGAGAAAAGACGCAGATGATGGAGCCGTGTCCTCGCTGGGCGAAGCCTGGAGGGGAAGCTGGCCCGAGGGATGGAATGAAAGAAGCTAAAAGCCCTGTTTGGGTCCCGTGAGGTTGAAGATGCTTCTGGACTTTAAGAAGAAAGTGAAGGTTGCCAGTGTCATCTGCAGCCTGGGGCTTGTGGATGGCTTGGGTTGGTTCTTCAGATCTGCCAGCCACCTGCTGAAGAAGCGGGGGTGGGAGGGTGCGGCAAGCATGGGCTGCAAGAAGACAGGAAGGAAGGGGAAGTACAGTGGGGGAGGCAAAGAGGGAGACCTTGAGTAAGTTCTCAACTCAGGTGTAGCTGTATGGAAGAGAGGAAGGACTACAAGCATTGAGCTCCATCCACATGGTGGAGCACGCCTATCATCTCAGGACCAAGGAAGCTGAGGCCAGCCTGAGCTACGGATATAGTGAAAACCAAAGATAGGAGGTGGGTGGGGGGTGGCTCGGTCGGGAGAGGTTTGCTGAGCGTCCAACTCTGGGCTCATCCCCCAGCACTGTGTAAACAAGGCATGGTGTTGTCAGCATTTAAGCTTAGCATTTAGGAGATGGGGGATCAGAAGCTTAAGGTCGCTTTAAGCTACGTAATGAGATCCAGCCACCAACGCACACAACAGGAAGTGACTCAAAAGGGACTCCACCTAGGAAAGGGCATGCCGCAGAAGCTGAAAGAAAATTAAGAAATGGAAGAAAGGGCTGAGGGGAAGGTCGAACGAACACAGGCGGCTGTTTCAGGAGCTCAGTGGGGAAAAGTTTAAACACAGTGACTTAATGGGAAGGCCAAAGTTAGGTTTTAAATTTATGATTACTGTCCCTAAGAGAGCCATAGAACAAAAATGCCTCTAACCTGAAAGCCCATTGCCCCCAAACAGATAACTTCCTGGAATGCTGTTGTTCAGTTAGGTAACAAGCCCCAAGTTCTCACTTCGGTAAACAAGGTTGGTTGCCCCGACGACGGCAGGCAGATGAGCAGGAAGGAGATGCACAGGCAGGAAGTATGGTAGGATGTAGGCTTGATTCCAATTGCAAGATGGCACGAAATACAGAGCCTTGAGGGGTTTGCCTTTAAGCACCATCATGTAATTCTCAGACTAACATAACTTGCAACCACGGCCTTTCTCTGGGAATCTTGGACCTGCTTAGTGTCCATCATTCTGGCCAGTTCTTAATAAAACTTGTTTTAAATTTAACTCAAAATTCGTGGTGATAACTCTCATTATCTCCCAGTAGGATTAACATTAGGAAGAAGGACAGGAAATGGTATTCTTCAAGGTTCTGGGAAGCCCCTCTCTATGGTACACTTGGGGACAGAGCTGGCTAAGACCCCGGGCTGAGAGCGTTACTGGAGCCTTGGCTGCTGTCAGATGAAGGCAGCCTGTGTGTGTGTGTGTGTGTGTGTGTGTGTGTGTGTGTGTGTGTGTGTGTGTGTACAGAGGAGATGCTGAGGAAAACATTGAGTCCCTGGTGTCTACTTCCTCAGGGAAGCTTGAGAAGGGGATTGGACTCAATGGTTAAGAGCACTGACTGCTCTTCCTAAGTTCAAATCTCAGCAACCACACAGTGGCTCACAACTATCTGTAATGAGATCAGATGCCTGTGTCTGAAGACAGCTACAGTGTACTTACATATAATAAATAAATAAATAAATGGGGGGGGGAGAAGGGGACTAAGGAAGGGCAGGGAAGCAAGCTACAGTGTACTTACATATAATAAATAAATAAATAAATNCCCTCCCCTCCCCTCTCCTCCCCTCCCCACCATTCACGCAGCCCATGAGCACCATGGCAATGGAAACTGAATTCATTTCCGAACCCATGAAAGGTTGCCAACCGTCAGAACCAACCCATACTTGCCTTTCTTTTAATGATAACTATGAATGTTTCCACTGTACACACAGGGCTAACAGGGACCAGTTGGACAGAAAGGAAGGATGGCCTCTCTGGTAGCACCTACTGTCTCTCTTTACTTTTGATGGAGGAAAAGAGGAGTGTCGGCCAGCCCTTGAGGCTTTTGTCTCAAGATGAAGCAGATACTGAGGAAAGAGTTGGGAGATGAAAAGCGAAGAGACTCAGAAATGCTGCAAAACCCACCTCCACCATCCTTGAAAATAGAAAAGGGAAAAGAGGAAGGGCGCGAGAGCTTCTAGGAGTAGCAGAGGAGGAGGAGGAGGAAGAGGAGGAGGAGGAAGAGGAGGAGGAGGAAGAGGAGGAGGAGGAAGAGGAGGAGGAGGAAGAGGAGGAGGAGGAAGAGGAGGAGGAGGATTGTAGATGAAAGGGAGATGGTACAGCAGAGGCAGGGACCTCTGGTGTTAGCATTTTGTCTAGGCTCCGCCCCACAGTTACCTAGCAACAGCCAGGTGTGCCTGACTCACTATAGAAGGGGCTGCTTGGCCCTTGGCTCTCTCTTGCCTTCTTGGTCTTGCTCTGTCATCTTGTCCCTCTCCCCCTCTCTCCCCATTCTCCTCTTCCCCTCTCTCTCTACATGCTCATGGCTGGCTTCCTCTCTCGCTCTCTCTGCCTTTCTCTGCCACTACTTCCCTCTCAACTCCCATCCCTGTGATCTGAATAAACTCTATTCTATACTATACCCTTGTCTTGTGGCTGGTCCCTCTGCAGGAAGGGGGCACCCACTTCCCCCACACTTGACTAAACTTCCACCAAACACATTCCTTATCTTTATCTTTTTATAAAACACAACAGGTAGAATCCAGAGTGAACACAATCCTGAGTGGGACCGTGTGAGGAGATGGTGGAGGGAGGGGAGAGCCAGGAGAGGAAAGGGAGACAAAAAGACCAGGTAACCAAACTGGCTGAACTATCTAAGAAAGGACCTCTGGGAGGAGGGCAAGCCCAGCCCAGCCCCTGAGCTGAGAAGTTTAGGGTAGGGGGTGAGGTATGCCAGCCAGGAAGACTCTTAACAGGAAGAGACTGAAGGGTGCTGGGAGAATCTGGCAGCCGGGTGCACTCGGCTATGCTAAACAGGCACTAGACATGCCAGCTGTTTGTCCTGAGCTTGAGACCTAACAAAGACCTCTTACACGAAAGCTTTGTGTTTGAGATGGTGGCTCTTCATTTAAAACCAGAAGGAAAGCAGAACAGGATACATCGGCCTCGGTGTGTCTACCACCTGCAGCCACAGCACCGTAGTGGACAGCGTTTGTAGAGCTTGTGAGACATCTTGAGATTGGCTCTGCTGATGGTGGTGGATGTCTGCTGAAGATCCACCACCACAGGTGTGTTTGCCTACAAGCCGGTTTTATGAGTCTCTCTTAATATAAGCTGACAAAATGTGACAAGGAAAAAAATATGCTCTTATATAAAATCCAAACTGAAAGAGAGGGACTTAACAACACTCAGAGCCACCCGCAGATCAGACATGTCTGAAATAACTGGGACACCGAAAGCTTTGCACCTGCAAAAGTTGCACTCTGCTTTTGCCTTAACAGTGTCGGGCCTAGAAACCCGCCACAGCCTGTTTGTTCTTTGCATTCCTTCCTGATCACTTTCTTTTGAGACAAGGTCTCAAGAAGGCTGACCTCGGGCTCCCTATGTAGCTCAGGATGGCGTTTAACTCCTGATCCCTCTGCATCTGCTTCTCAAGAGCTGGCATTAGAGGCATGTGCCACCACATGTGACTCGATGTTTACTTCCTAAATGTCCATACTGAACTCTAGTTAGGTGTCACGTATTTTTAAAGAGGTCATTTCCCTGTAACATGGTACCAAATGAAGGCAGTCTATTGTGTTTTACCTACTATAATGTTCAGCCTTTTCTCTGTTTACTGTTTCCTGACTTTCTAAGACTTCTTAGCCTGCCTCTTAGTAGATCTGTCTCCTGCTTCTCTCAGCTCCCATTCTGTCAGGTAATGACCTTGGAAAGTTTAGGGCCAATCACACCTCTTGGGTCCTTACCGTTTTTTCTAAGACAGGAGTGAATAACAACTGCTCACAAGACTGGTGATCAAAATGTTAACATGGTGTCTCAGTTAGGGTTCCATGGCTGTGAAGAGACACCATGACCAAGGCAACTCTTATAAAGGACATTTCATCAGGGCTGGCTGACAGTTTCAGAGGTTCAGTTCATTATCGTGGCAGGAAGCATGGCAGCATTCAGGCAGGCATGGTGCTGGAGGAGCTGAGAGTTCTACATCTTCATCTGAAGGCAGCCAGGAGGAGACTGTCTTCTGCACTGGGTGG
Organism: Mus minutoides; assembly: GCA_902729485.2. Lineage (NCBI taxonomy): Eukaryota > Metazoa > Chordata > Mammalia > Rodentia > Muridae > Mus > Mus minutoides. Next base: position 768,882 of record LR749850.1, read on the forward strand.
TGCTTGAGCATCAGAGACCTCAAAACCAACCTACACAGTGACACACGTTCTCCAACAAGGCCACACCTCCTAGAGTGCCACTTCCCATGGGCCAAGCATATTCAAACCACCACACATGGGTAGGGAGGGGCTTGACTATAGCAGTTAGCCCAACTCTGTCCCCTTCAGCTTTCCAAGTCTCAGGAACTGTGCTGACAACATCGATGACTTGAATAGACACACCTTAAGCACTCTTGTCTTTGTCTCATCACCTCACCAAGTAGAACACATGGATTCTACTTAAGAGTCAAGCTAGGTGACCGCAGAGCTGCACCGGTTCCATTCCCCAGTATGGCTTCTCAGATAGATTACAGGAATGTCCAACCAAGGGTGAATCAGTGACTTTTAACTGGGAATGACTTGAATTCCAGGGCACATTTAACAGCACGTAGAGACATTTTGGGTTGTTGTAGGGGGCGGCAGTTGCTCTGGAATGGCAGTTGCTCCAGAATGGCAGTTGCTCCAGAATGGCAGTTACTCCGGAATGGCAGCTGCTCCGGAATGGCAGTTGCTCAAGAATGGCAGTTGCTTAGGAACGGCAGTTGCTCGGGAAAACCCGGGCTCCCTCTTCAGGCCCTCCTCAAGCAATAGCCCCTCCTGAACGGGCAATATGCTAATGAGGTGTGGCTTGTGATACCAATAAATGGGCAATATGCTAATGGGTGTGGCTTGGTTCACCAATCCACATTCACTACGACACCCCCTCCCCTTCCCTGGGAGAGTATAAAAGCAGCAGCTCTGCTGCTGTCCTGAGTCCTGGAAATCTACAATCAAGGCGCTCCAGAATAAAGCTGACTGAGAAGATCCTGGTGGTGGCGTGTCTTTCTTGCTGGTCGACGGAGGAAGCAGGGAGGCGCGCCGCAGGTTGTCACACAGGAAAGGGTGTTACTGGCACCTTTGGGTGAAATCATTCCAGTGACTGGGCAGCCTCCTTCAACAGGGCCTGATTTGGTCTAGTGTTTATGGACCAAAGGATGAGGAGCTCTGCTGCTGTGAGTGGCATCTGGACACATGTAACCCTTACCTTCATTGCAAAGTAAGCACCCCGTCTTACGGGGACTGTGACAATAGAGCAGAGAGCACAGGGGCTGTAAGGGGTACAGCACCCAGCTTCTCATCCTGACCTAAGGACAGCTTTGGTGGGGGAGCTGTTTGCCATCTCTGGTTGCTCCCTTTCTTGCTGTGACTGGGACAGCCATTTGATGGGACCAGATTCCCGCTATGGTGAGCCAGTGGTCCACAAGGATCAACAGGGTTGTCCCACTCAATGTCAAGCAGGTCTGTGTCTGCATAGTGGCTTGTTTTAGGTGAGTTTCTGACCTTTCTCCTCCAATTACAAAGAAAATCCATAACCATTACCTTGAGAAAAGACAGGTTAACACAAAGGGTAGGGAGAAAAATAACCTATACTCCTTAGAAAGGCAATGTGTTCTATAGGCATCCAGACACTAGGCACCACTATTTTAAAGACAGTTGTCACAGAGTAACTGTATGGGACACAATATGACCTTTCATTATACGCAGACAAGATCTCATGATTAGCCATGACCACTGCCATGTCTACCACTTCAAAACCTACCAGTGCTCCAGCTATTTTATTTTAAAAAGTGGTTTATATGAAGTCACTTCCTCTTGTGACATCATTTCCTCTTCCTCTTCCTCTTCCTCTTCCCTAAGGAGCAGAACAACCTTATTGCATCCCGTTGCTGGAGGTGCTCATACTTTTCACCTTAGTTCTTTTCCTTGGCATTTGTAGTTTGACTACTTTTGATCTTAAATCTTTAATTCTGATACCAGAAGCTTGCAGCTTAATAGTGTTTCAGTGGCGTATTTACGCAGTCACACAGCCGCTGTCCGTACCTATTTTATCTTGCAAAACTGGTGCCTGGGTTCTCTGTAAGACACCTCTTTTCTTCCTCTGCCCAGAAAAATGCAGGAAACAGTCCAGGACCTCTTGAAGTACAAGTCTGGCCTCAAAGGCACCTATCTGAAAGCCCACCAGTATTTTGTGTCACATATAAAGCCATTTTTGTCGGAAAAACACCGAATCAGGTCTTGTGTTTAGCAAGTCCTCCACTGTGAATAATAAGCTTTGGGAAGAAAAATCTCTTAGAACTCAAGGGCTTTGTGCCTCCCATCTCCTGGATGGAGGGGGTAGGTGGGGTCAGGGGGTGCTCATGGAGAGGTGAGGGATGATGGTCATTGGCTACGGGCCCACGAGGGCAGAGGGAGAAGCGCAGGGTTCCGGAGCAGTTTAGGAGTTAGCTCTACTTTATTGTTCCAGGAGTAGGGTATATAAGGTCTCTTGGGGGGTGGGTGGGTGGAGAGGATCTGATTGGTCACAACACAGCACCTAATTATCATGTGGGGCAGAGCTAGAGCAGGACTTGTAGTGTGAGTCCTGCATCTGTGCTCAGGATCATTCTACAGTTAAGGTTAGACAGAGACAGGTAAGCCCTGCTGAGAAAGGGAGTTCTCCATGTTACTCCAAGCTTGGAGAGCTATCCAGACAGGGTGGACTGCTACCTCAATAGCAAGGTTCTCCAACACGGGGCCATAAGTTCTCCCTCGGGAACAGAAATCCAATCCTTTTCATCCCAAAGAGGCATAGCTTTCTTTCAGTTACTCGGTTCTTCCAGAGCTCAGCTTGCTCCTAGAAGCCCGAGGTTAGTGATTTTCCCAACTCTAAACTGTCACAGCTTTTCTTTAGCCATTTCCTTGTTTAGTTTTAAGATGAAGTCTCACAGGGTCCATGCTTGCCTGAGGATAGATTGGGTTGGATTACCTTGAACGCTGCACATTTCTGCCTCTAACTCTCATGTGCAGGGATTACCAGCATGCACACACACCCCTTGTTAACTACAAACGCATCCCTTATTGAAGCACTTCTAGGTTCACAAACCCCTCTCCTGTGTATTCTCACCGTCCTGTGAGGGGCACAGGCAGGGGCAGTGCATCTGCCTCTGGGACGAGGAAGAAGTAGCTAAGTGTGCAGCCAGCAAGCAGAAGAGGCATTCTCAGCCTTGCGATGCTCTGATCCACCTAGAGGGATGTCAAAGCCACAGCCTTGGTGTACTCGCACTTCAAGGAGGCAGAATGGAAGGAATGGATTGGTCTTTCTAATAACTTCTGCTTCAAACTTACCACAACACAAAGACACAAAGAAACTATTTGCGGGCTGGAGAGATGGCTCAGCAGTTCAATTCCCAGCAACCACATGGTGGCTCACAACCATCTGTAATGGGATCCGATGCCCTCTGGTGGGTTTGAAGGGAGCGACAGTGTACTCATATACATTATATAAATAAATCTTTAAAAAATTTTAAAAAAGAAACTATTTGCATGACCTTATGTGTATGTGATGAGGGGAGATAGCAAGAGACAAGAAGAAAAGCAAGTATCTCAAAGTTGATTGTAGACTACTGCTGCCGTGCAGATCTCAGAGAGAATTAAATTAGCAAGTGGCCCTACCTTCAATGGTCTCTCACAGAGTTCAAACGAGGAAAAGTTTAAACTAGGAAATATGTTTAAACTATTAGCAAAACAACTAATTTCTGCTGTCTAAAATGATGCACCCACCCTAAGACATTCATCACTTGAACGTAGTTTATAGCATCGCTATTAGGACGGGTTCGTGCTGTGAGGAAAAATGTCATTATGGGAGCTCTGTCGAGGTGACCTTTCAGAATCCCTTTGGAACTGAAGAATGTGAAAAGGGTTAGTGACATCACTGAGATGCCTGCTGCTCCTTGTTTCTGTTTTCTCCGTTCATTACAACTAATGACCCGTGTGCAAACAAATAGCAATATATCCAGGCCCTTCAGAGAGTTTATCAAAGTGTCTACATCTCAACCGAATACATTCTTATGTCCCTCGCCCAGAGCTTTTAGACTAATGCAGTAAAGTGTGTGTGTGTGTGTGTGTGTGTGTGTGTGTGTCTGTGTGTTTCTGGTTTTATGTGAACTTGGCACAAGCTAGAATTATCTAAGAGTAGGAAACTTGAGCAAATGTCCCTGTAAGTTCCAACTGTAAGGTATTTTCTTAATTAGCAGTTAATAGAGGGGAGGGCCTAGTGTGTTGTAGGTGGTGCTATCCCTGGGCTGGTGGCTCTGGGTTCTAAGAAAAAGCAGGCTGAGTAAGCCACAGGAGTAAGCCAGCCAATAGGCAGCATTCCCCTCCCTCCAGGTTCTTGCCCTGTTTGAGCTTCTGCTCTGACTTACCTCATTGCTGGAGTGTTACCTTAATATGTAAGCTGAAATAAACCCTTTCCTCCCTAAGTTGCTTTGGGTGTGGTGTTTTATTGTAGGAATAGTATCCCAAACTAAGACAGAAGTAGACAGCAGGATAGTGAGGTATTGATGTGTCAGCCCTCGTCCCGGAGTTTGAACTTTGGAACTTTGAGCTAGAAAAGCCATTGAGCGTTGAGAGCTCAGTGAGCTGTTCTGTGGGAGCTTGGACGATCGGACTGTTGAGAGGAGTGCAGAAGATGGAGACCTGGCTCGGGAAGCTTCAGAGGGAAGTAAAGACTCTACCGGGCCTTTTGTGTGAAGTATCTGTGGTCTCTGGCCAGTTGGGGCTAAAGAATCAGCTGTGGTTAACAAGATACCAGAACCACTAAAGGGAAGCCTTTCCTTTGCTGGGACAATGGATGCTGGGTCAGATGGAGCTGAAGAATCAGCTGTGATTAAGAAGAGAGCAGCATCATGAAGGTAAAGTCTTCCGGGAAGTGATTCTCAGGATCAGCACAGAAGCTGTGTTCTAAGGGTGGCCAAGGTTGTACCTCCTGCTGGCAGCTGAACCTGATAGTGTAGGAGTCACCCAGGTAGAACTGGTTTTAAAGGTACCAAGGGGTCATGGGGAGCAGCTGAGCTTGGCACTTAATGGCAGGGCTGGAGTCCCTGAAGATAGCCCAGGAGAGGCTGCTGGTGAAAGAATATCCCAGTGGCAGCAAGGGACCTCAGCAACTTTGGAGATGCCAGCACCATGCAATGATCACCAAGGGCAGCAGCAGTGCTGGAGTACAGGCCGTCACGGCATGGAAAACAGGCTGTGTGTGCTGGATACAGCAGAGCTAGAGAAGTGGTCCAAGCCCAGAAGATTGGAAGTGAATCCCAGGCACTGGACACCGCGTTAGTCCCACTGTGAGAATCTGGATTTGCTTTGCCCAGACTGTGGCTGTGCAACCCCCCCCCCCCCCAGTTCTTCGCTCTTGAAATAAGAATGTATTTCTTTTTGATCTGATGGGAGCTCACCGTTGAGAGACTTTTGATCTTCAATGAGACTGCTCATTTTAAAGAAACTGAATTTTTAAGTGTTTAAATTTTTAAAAACTCTGGGGTTCTTAAAACTTGGAACTTCTATATTATGATATTGCTATTAATGAGTAATCTTGGGGCAGAGCAAAAAAGGAAAGGTTATAGTTTAGCAGACATGTGTTTGTGTGTCGACTCAATAAAGGGTCGGTTGTGATGGCTATTTTTACGTCAACTTGACACATAAACCAGAGTTATCTGACGGGAAGGAATCTCAATTGAGAAAATGCCTCCATAAGTTCTGGCTTTAGGGCACTTTCTTAATTAGTGATTGATGGGTAAGGGCCTAACTCGTGTGGGTGATGTCATCCCTGGGCTGGTGGTCCTGGGTTCTATAAGAAAGCAAGCTGAGCAAGCCATGATGAGCAAACCAGTTAGCAGCATCCCTCCATGGCCTCTGCATCAGCTCCTGCCTCCAGGTTCATGCCCTGCTTGATTGAGTTCCTGTCCTGATTCCCTTCAATGATGAACAGTAATGTGGAAGTGTAAGCCAAATAAACCCTTTCCTCCCCAAGCTGCTTTGGTCATGGTGTTTCCTCATAGCAAGAGTAATCCAAGCTTAGAGTTCGTGTGGGCTCGAGTGTCTTATGTTTTTTGTCCTGAGCGTAGCTTACCTAGAAGATGTGAACAAAGCAGACAGTCTCAAGGGTGTAGATTCCATTTTAGTTTATGTGAATGAGTGTTTGCCTTCATGTGTGTCTGTGCATCATGTATGTGCCTGGTGCCCCAGAGGGCAGATATGATGGTGTTGGAACCCCTGGCACTGGAGTTACAGAACCATTGTAAGCTAGAAATTGTGGGTGCTAGAAATTGAACCCAGTTCTTCTGTCAGAACAGCCGATGTCGTTAAGCACCGAGCCATCTCTCTAGCCACACTCAGGTAACATTTCTTAAACAAAGAATAACTTTTGGAAATGTCACAAGATGAAGGAAAACAAACTGATGTGTTGAAGGGAGGCGAGCTGGGAAGGTTAGGTGTGGGGGATTTAGCAGAAGGAGAGAACTATTTTAGGGATGTTCACTTGCAAACATTTCCTTTTGGTCCCAGCTTTTTGCCTTCTTCATGGCCTGACTGCCTTCCCCACCACACCACAGAGAAAACGTTAGGAGCCATTTTTGTGCCTCAGAAATTTTGCCTTTTAGTCTGTAATATGTTCTATATATTATTTAAAATAATTATGTCATCAATAAATATATCCAACTATAAGAGCTTTAAAAGAAGGGTGGGTTAGAGGGTTGGAGGCACTCACACCCAGGCCTAACAACCTGAGTCCAGTCCCTAGATTCCTGAAGGTGGAAAGAGAAAACTGACTCCTAGGATTGTTCTCTGACTTCCACACATGCAGAGTGGTGTATCAACACACACACACACACACACACACACACACACACACACACACACATCAATCAATCATGTCAAGACTATCCACATCACAGTTGGAACACTGGTGAAGATTATGACCTGGTATCTGTCCCAAAGAAGTTACACAGTAAACAGCTGTTGGTTCAGGTGTTTCCCCTTTCCACTAGGTGTCCATTCTAAGATTCCCACTGACCTCATGTAGCACCAGTTCCTAACATATGCCATTTTCCTATGTATACACTGTCGAGGTCTGGTCTTTTGCTATGTATTGCGATACTAAATACTGGCTCCCCAGGCCTAGCTGCCCCCAGGGATGAAAGAATCTGTATATACACAAGCAATGTAAGGTAACCTTTGACCCCTAAGTTATCCCTGATTGGTGAATAAATGTGCCCACAGTCTATAGCCAGACAGAAGAGAAGTAGGCAGAGTTTGAGTTTCCAGATTTGGGTCTGAGAAGAGACCATGAGGAGAGAGAGAAGGTAAAGGCTGAAGAAGATGCCACGTGTTAGGTAAGTCATGAAAACATGGTTATGAGGGCTGGCCGATTGGATTTAAGAGCAGCCCAGATGGAGCATGGCAAATTACAATTCAGGGTTACAGATGAGGAATTAGATTCTAATAGCTTAGAGGTATCAGCCCAGTTCTAGTGCATTATTATAAATATAGAGTAAATAAATTACTGCGCTTATTTTAAATATAAAGATTGTGCGTCTTTTATCTGGAAACTGAATGATCAAAGACAGGGCAGGAACCCTCAATTGAGATTAAATGTTTACTACAACAGTAGAATAACTTGGCACAGATGTTTATGGATTTCAGGCCTAAAATCTCTGTAGGATTCTAGCTTAAGGTTACAGGCAGCTCCCAAGTCTTGTCTGTGGCCCTGATTAATCAGTACTGAGTGAATGCTCAATAAGCTATCCCTGTCTGACTGAGATTGGTGTACGTGTGCTTCGTGGGCAACTCCTGGACCCCCAAATTGGGACCGTGACTTTGATAGCAGGGTTCCCCAGCATTAGGAAGAAAGTACGCAGAAATAAAGGAAATTACTAGCATAAAATGACCACAGATAAAGTCCGTTCTGTTTACAACATAAGCAATGGAAGCTGTCTCTGAAGAAGCAGTTGAATTGGGCTCGAGTGGCTGTCCCTCAGCCAGAACTAAAAGGCTAAAACCAACAGGAAGAAGTGGCTTTGGAAGAACCTACCATAACTTTTAAAAGGAGTTTGAAATGTCACATTGGAAAAGCACCAAGAGTTCTGACCCTTACATGTTTATTTCTTCCCCCTTTCAGAGGGATCTGGGTTTCTGCTTTTCTTTCATGATGATGACCCTGTTGTCTTCATATTGTCTGTGTTTCAGGAGTAATCCTGGCCTCTGTCTTGGTTCCTGCTCTGTTGTAGTAAAGAGGACCAGAGCAACTCTTATAAAGGAAAGCATTTAATGGGGGCTGACTTACAGTTCAGAGGCTTCCTCCGTTGTCATCAGGGACAGAAGCATGGTAGCATGCAGGCAGACATGGTGCTGGAGAGTTCTACATCTGGGTCCATAAGGAGCAGGAAGAGAGAGAGACACGGCCTGGCTTGAGCTTCTGAAACCACAAAGCCCACCCCCAATGACCACTTCCTCCAACAAGGCCACACCCACTCCAGCAAGGCCACACCCACTCCAGCAAGGCCACACCCACTCCAACAAGGCCACACCTCCTAATCCCTGTCAAGTAGCCCCACTCTCTTAATGACCAAGTTTCCAAATATGGGAGCCTATGAGGGCCATTCCTTTTCAGACCAGCCTCCCATCTCTCTGAGCACTTCTAACATCTGAGAAGCTCACTGAAGCATTGGGTTGCTGCTTCTGGTGCTTCTCCTGGCAAGTTTGCATGAAGGATGTGCCTGTCTGGCTTCTTAATTCAATATATAATTCCATGGCATTCAAAATTCAAATATAATTCCATGGCCAAAATGACACTCATTTCCCAGCCACCCCCCTCAAAAAAGAAATCCGTTTACACAGATACCTTTGAGGCCTTTTTGCTTTTGTTGGCATTTTAGCGTATTTGCTGCTATTCGGTCTTTTTCTCAATTTGGCCATTTGCTTGATCAGGCTAACTTTACTAATAACTTAATGAATGTAATTTTAAACCCAATGTGGTTGCTTCTACAGTTTCTGTACAGTCTCACTATGCTGGATTTAAAAAGAAAAAAAAAGAATTTGGAGACTACTGTAGGTCTGAAGCATTAATCCTAAAACGGGGATCTAATAAATCTTCTGAGTATCCTTGCTTCTGTTTAGCTGTTAGAATTTGAAAATGACATCTCTTATTAGAGGTTGGTATGAGTTATACTACCATTTTATTGCTTTTTAATTTAAGATTTAAATCTTAATTTAACAATAATAATAATAAACAGCTTCATTAGCTGTTTCTAACCCCGAAATCCCCAGTTAAAACTTCCCCCCATTATCTCAAGCCTGATCCACTCCCATCCGACTTAAATTAACACAATTCAACTTAAAGTTTTAATTCCACAAGTTCAGAACTATAACTGATAAGCCATTTGTTGAATCTTCAAAAAAAATGATATTGAGGACTGAAACATAGAAAGAGATATTCAAATCATTAAAAAGAAATAAGCTTTTGAACACTATTAAAATTTAGCAGTTAGATAAATCAGTCATTAGGACACAGGCTGTCTTCTTTTACTTCCTATTGCTGGGATAAAGACCATGACCAAAAGCAACCTGGGAAGGAAAGGGTTATTTGACTTATCTATCTCAAGTCACAGTCCATAGAGGAAAGCTAGTGAGGGAACTCAAGACAGGAACCCAAGGCAGGAACTGAAGTAGAGACCACAGAGGAATGCTACTTACTACCTGGCTTACATTCCGTTAACCTTTCTTACGCCCTCCAGGATCTCCTGCTCGGGGGTGATTCCACCCACACTGGTCTGAGCCTCCACGCCAATCATCAACCAAGAAAATGCCTCACAGACTTGGCTATGAGCCAGTTTGATTTAATGGCATTTTTCTCAATCGAGATTCCCCTTTCCTAGATGATCCTAGCTGTGTCAAGTGCTCAGAAGGCTAAGGCACACATGGATGCACAGTAAGATGATCTGAGCCTGTTCCATCCATCCTGGCAATATTTCCACTCAATTCAAGACCATAACCCATGGAGGGGTGCCACCCACAGCCAAGGTCTTCCCAAGTCAGTGAACCTCATCTAGACAATCCTTCATATTCCTGGATAGAGACTTGTTTCCTAAGTTACTTAGATGCTATGTTGATGATCAATATTATCTATTACGATGCCCTTCCAAATAGACATACATCCTGCCCCTGAAACCTACAAATGGTGCCTTCCATGGGCTTTACAGATGCAATTAAATTAATTGGGATGGAGAGATTAGCCCAGATTTTCCCAGATAATCCCAATGTCATCATGACAAGGTCTTTAAAGTGGGACATTGAAGGGCCAGAATCAGAGCAGAGGATGTGATATTGGAGGCAGAATTGGAGTGACTCAAGCCACGGTTGCAGGAGGGACTGCTGAGCTTCACAGGAGCCACGCCTACCAACACCGTGACTTCTGCCCAGTAAAACCTAGGACTTGTAAGACAGTGTTTGTGATGTTTAACACTATCGCGTGTGGTGTGGCACACCAGGAGCCAGAGGTAAAGCTCTGTCTCCTGACAGACAGGGTCTCTAGCTTTACACAAGAGACTCAGAAGTGAGCAGAAGCTCTCTGGTGGGATGGGTCCTTTCAGGGCTGTTGCTCCTCAAAGAAATGCAATGCCCCTGCTGGTTCTACCCTGAGATGCCCCGTCAGAACTAAGATATTAAAGTACAAGCAGGGTATGGTGGGGTTACCTCTCACACCTCCAAAAGGTCTTCAAAACAGCACACTCCCACCTTCTCGGAGCCCATCTCCCCCTACCCAACCTCCACCCCACCTTGTGGCAGGAGGCAAGAGCACTCCTGTGAACTGTTGCACTTTTCCTCCCGAGGCTTCTGGAAAACTCCAAGTTCAAAGGCAATGTGGATGTAGAACACTGTAGCAGGTTTCTTTAAACTCACTAGAAAAACACCTTTTAAAAGACAGTAATTGGGCCCAGCGCCGAGATGCATACCGGTGGCCACAGCCTCAGAGTCGGGGAGGAGAAAGATCAAGAGACCCAGGGCAGCCTGCGGTTCACAAGGTTCATGTCACAGACAACAACAACAACACAAACAAAGACAGACAACAAAACAAGAAAAACCAAAAAAAAAAAAAAAGAATAAAAATGAAAATGTGAGAAATCCCTTTGGGGGCATTGTATTTGTTTTCTTACATATCCAGTTTTATTAAGTACTGGTCAACGGGAGGAAAACTTTCATTTCTAAGATTCTTGCAAATGTCTGACAGAAGAGATGGGCCTCATAACAAAAGAAAACATGCAGATGTTAAAAGACAAACTTGGGCACTTGAAAATTCTAGCGAGCTTACATAAGCGCCAGGCAGCACCCAACTCCAGGTAGTCCTGTGCTCCAGCTTGGGTAAGAGAGAAGAGGTTTTTTTTAGATATTCTTAGAAGCAAGGAAAAGAAAGTATGATTGCCAAAGTGGGAAGTCCCCAGGGCAGCTGTTTCCCAACCTGTAGGTCACAACCCCTTGGCAAACCTCTATCTTCAAAAATATTTACATTATGATTCATAACTGTAGTTATGAAATAGCAACTAAAATAATATATGGTTGGAATTACCACCACATGAGGAGCTATATTAAAGGGTCACAGTGTTAGGAAGGCTGAGAACCCCTGGTCTGCAATGACATGGGCTTTGATCTGCCACTAGTGCAGCCTAAGGTTCTGAGCGTCCTCAGCCCATGGTCACCCGATCAATTTATTATTAACACAAGGGAGAGAGAGAGAGCAAGAGCGACAGTGAGCTCGAGTGAGAGAGAATGAAGAATGAAAGGAGGGGGAGAGGAAGGATGGGGCGATGGAACAAAGGAAGGAAACCTTTAGACAGAAGCAATCTCAACTGTTGACTTCTCCATTCCTTAGTCTGAAGATTCTACACACGGGCTGTGGCAAGGGAGAGCTTCTGAGATCTTTAAAACCTGGTCCTTGAGGAAGAGAGGGATGCAGGGCTGTACCCTTACAAGGCTGCGAATCTCTTGGTGCACAACTACAGATCTACCCAGCCAAGCAGCGAGCCAATAACTGGCCTGCCCCTTCCTGCCACACTGTCACGCTGGGGCTCCCTGAAGGACTCCTGACAACATTGCCTTCAAGGAGCTGAGGCCAGAGAAGGGCTAATGGGGTGGGTGCCCTGAGGTCTGGCAACAATTTCTGTCACTTGTTAAAGGAGGATAACTGTGGGTCCCAGGCAGCTTCCTGTGATTCATCTCTTTATTGCCTCATCCTGGGACTGATTAAGTCAACCTATTGGAAGAGCCAGACCTCTCAAAGGGCCATTGTAACAGTCTAAACAGACCCAATTTCCCGCCCCGCCTAGGAGAGAGAAAATGGGCTCTAGAGTCCTCCTGCGTGTAATCCTTTATTGATCCATTTCGGGGAAAGAGAGAGAGTCGGGGAGCCCGCTCCTAGATATACCTAATTCAAGCACACCTCAATGATGCAAGTTGCTTGGATTGGTTTGCAGCTCGTGCCCCGGGAGTGGGCAGTGACAGACGTGCGCGTATTAACCAGCGCGGGCGCTCGGGTTCCCGCGGTGGGCGGTAACTTACGTGATTGCGTCACGCTTGCGTACTGGGTTTGTTTACAACTAGCCAGCTGCTCCCGCTCGGGACGCGCGGGACGCGCGCAGCGGCTCGAACTGGGGAGGGAGCTTATGGCTCTCTACAGCTCTCCCTTTTTATTTTATTAAATTAAAAGGTCTGGCTTGGAGACTGCAGTACATAATTGTTACCAGAATAAATTTAGACCTGATCGAACCGATACCTTTTTGCTGAGGGTATCAGTGATCAAAGGCTTGATTTTATGGCATCTTTT
>LR749850.1:782098-823448 GCA_902729485.2 Mus minutoides
CTGCTTCAACTTCTGAGTCTCCAGAGGGGCTAAGTTCCTCTGACTCAGTACTACTGAACCTTAAAGCTTTTTTATTTCTCCTCTTCTTTCTGTTCTCACCCAGGGTATTTCTTCCCTCCTTTTTCTTCTCCTTAAATTTAAAATTTCTGGAGAGGCCTGATTGCTTGAGTATGCTTTCTCTATGAACTCCTGGAGCTCCTATCCGCTCTGTTTCTGGCATGTGGTCTAATGTTCCCTGTCTTGCCTTAACCGTTGGGAGAGCGAGCACTGTCCTGATGAAAACCTCCACTATGGTGCTCAACTGGAGGGTCAAACGGTAAAAATCACGATCACACATACCTCTCAGAGCCATTTTAATTTCCACCCGCAGTTCTGAACTCTGAATTTTCGCTCTTCCCTGTGCCAGCGATGGTTAATCTCCCGGGTTTCAGCACCACCTGTAACAGTCTAAACAGACCCAATTTCCCGCCCCGCCTAGGAGAGAGAAAATGGGCTCTAGAGTCCTCCTGCGTGTAATCCTTTATTGATCCATTTCGGGGAAAGAGAGAGAGTTGGGGAGCCCGCTCCTAGATATACCTAATTCAAGCACACCTCAATGACGCAAGTTGCTTGGATTGGTTTGCAGCTCGTGCCCCGGGAGTGGGCGGTGACAGACGTGCGTGTATTAACCAGCGCGGGCGCTTGGGTTCCCGCGGTGGGCGGTAACTTACGTGATTGCGTCACGCTTGCGTACTGGGTTTGTTTACAACTAGCCAGCTGCTCCCGCTCGGGACGCGCGGGACGCGCGCAGCGGCTCGAACTGGGGAGGGAGCTTATGGCTCTCTACAGGCCATCCTTCCAACACTCACTCTACTTAACACGAGCCTTCAACACACCTCTGAAATACTGAGACACTAGCTGGGGTAGAATGCACACCTCTGAAATACTGAGACACTAGCGGGGTAGAATGCACACCTCTGAAATACTGAGACACTAGCGGGGTAGAATGCAAACAGGTCCTAGCCGTCCCAAGTATAGAAGTCCCCACTTATGACAACTTCTCTTTGAGACTTACTAGTCTTGTCTATTACACGGGCCAAAAGGTGCTCTCCTCCTGATGTCTGTGACAGAATCACATTGCAGGTGCACAAGGAGTCATTCCATGGGTCCTAATTAGCAGACAAAGGCACAAAGTATGTGATTTAATAACATACTTAAAGTAATACAGTCAATACCAGTAATGTGGAAATCATTACTTACATGGTCCTCAAGCAGAAATTTTTAGACCCTGAAGGAAAGGAAGCAGAAGACCCATTTTCAAGACTGATCCCCTCGGGGGCTGGTGAGATGGCTCAGCGGGTAAGAGCACCCGACTGCTCTTCCAAAGGTGATAAGTTCAAATCCCAGCAACCACATGGTGTCTCACAACCATCCGTAACAAGATCTGGCTCCCTCTTCTGGAGTATCTGAAGACAGCTATAGTGTACTTACATATAATAAATAAAATAAATCTTTAAAAAAAAAAAAAAAAAGACTGATCCCCTCACCTCCCGCCATGGGTACAACCTGTACTGTTCAACCATCTTTGGGTTTCTAAGGGATTTAAGATTAAGAATAACCTCACACGAGAGGTGCCTGTGTACATAGGTGTATGTATGTGTATGTGGTATGTATGGTGTGTATGTGTTTGAGTGAACTGTGTTTATGATTTGTATGTGTGGTTTGTGTGTGAGTATAGGGTATTTACAGTGTGTGTAATATATATGTGTATATGTATGTGTGTGTATGGTATATATGGTGTGTATGTGTAGGGTGTTTGCATATGTGGAGTGTGTCTTACGTATGTGTGTATGTGTGAAGGGTAGAACGTGCACATTTTGTGTGTAGTGTATATGGTGTGTATGTGTGTAAGTATAGGGTATTTTCATTGTGTGTGTGTGTTGTGTGTGTAGAGTGTTAACAGTATATTGTCTGGTATGTATGCATATATGTGTGATGTATGTGGTATGTATGTATGTAAGTGCAGGGGCTTTACAATTTGTGTGTGGTATGTATATGAGTGAGTATAGGTATTTACAGAGTGTGGCGATGGTGTGTGTATGTGCATTGCTTCCTGAAGAAAAGACAGCTACGTTGCCCACACCCCAGGAATCAGCTTGTTGTGGTTTCTGTCGACATGCCAATCAGTTATGCTGGCAGAATTTATAATTTCTTTTACCACCTTGTTTCACAGACTTTTCCCTAAGGAAATGTGAAAAGATAATCAAAGAAGAAGAGGAGAAAGAGCCAACAGGTGGGTGGGGACAGAGTGCAGCTCAGGGTGAAGCAAAGAGATGGGAAGGAGAACAAAGAGGAAAAGTGGCCAACGGGTGGAAGCCAGCCAAGTTAGAGTCTGGATGGAGCCTTACAGGGAGGCTGTGTGCTGCACATCTGTGTGCCGCACATCTGTGTGCTGCACATCTGTGTGCTGCACATCAGCTGTTCCTTTTCCATTCCCATTTAGGCTCAAGACAGCGATGTACTTTTCACCCCGCCTTTTATTTACATTTTTATTATATTTATTCACTTTATGTCATGTGTGATTGCTTAGCCTGCATATATGTATGCACAGACATGCCGGGTGCCTGCGGAGGTCAGAAGAAGGCGTCGTATTTCCTGGAGCTGGGGTTGCAGACAATTGTGAGCCGTGATGTAGGTGCTGGGAGTTGGGCGTGGGTCCTCTGCAAGAGCATCGGGTACTCTTAGCCACTGCCTTGTCTTTCCAACCTCTATCTTTTATTTTGTTTATGGTTTAATGCTGAATTATGAGGCCCGGCAGCCGGGTACTCACCCCCTGAAGCGCTGCATCTGTTGTAGGTTGGAGATAAATGAATTGACTGCCAAAACATCTGAGTGGGCGATACATGTTTGTCCTTCATGTGAGTCACCAGGGACTCCTTCCATCATCCTGTCTTGGTTGGAAACCAAGTATTCACCAGAGATGGGAGCCAATGCTTAACAACAAAGAGGGTTTAATCTGAAAGTATTCCCTGCCTACACAGAAACTCAATTGCTTCCACGGTGCAGAAGTCTGGTCTGACTGCTTCTGTCAAACAAACCAGCAGACAGAGGCCATGAGGTTATGGCCCACATCATGCTTTCCTACGTAATCAGGTCAACAGTAGTCACCATACAGCCAAGCTGAGCAGGAGGCTATGCAATTCGGGCCGATGGCACTGTATGCTGGTAGTCTACAAGGACTAGTTTGCCTAAAGACACATCACAAAATGGTCTCTGTCCCTCTGTTCACAAGGGTATTTGTGAAGATTATATGTGGACCTGGGGACAGGGGATGTGGGAAAAAATGCATGGCAGGCCTTTTCATCTAGATACTGCCAGACATGGCCTCAGACCAGCAGCAGCCTCAGACCCTGCTGCAAGACATGGAGGTCAGGAAGCCCAGCATGACAACTTCTAGATGTGGCATAGCTAGAAGCCATGTTCAGCTATCCCGAGGTAGATTTCTCTCCTATCTTAGTCATTGTTCTATTACTGTGAAGAGATACCATGACCACGGCAACTCTTACAAAATAAAACATTTAACTGAGGCTTGCTTACATTCAGAATCAGTCCATTACTGTCATGGCGGGGAAACATGGCAGCACACAGGCAGACATGCTGCTGGAGAGGGAGCTGAGAGTTCTACATCTGATCTGCAGGCAGTGGGAAGTGTGGAGAGCCATTTGGGGGTGCCATTTGGCAGGAATCTAACATTGGCCAAGGATAAGTAAATGGGCTTCAGGCAGGAATCTGACATTAGAGCATCACAAAGAAGTAAGTCCAGGCAGTGACCTGACATTGGCCAAGGACAAGGAAGTAAGAATCTGGTTTTAGGGTAGAACAAAGAAGTAGGCTCAGATATCTTGATCATCCTTAGAAACAGCTCTCACTGAGTGGTCATGGGGCTGTGTGTTTATTGTCTTGCTTGTTTCTTGATTATTGTCTTGCTTGATTCCTCTTTGTACTACTGGCCCTTTATCCTTGCATGTAATTAAAATGGTATAAAAAGCAAATTGGGAAAATTAAATTTGCCTTCATCTCAGAATTGACTGGGATCATGCTACAATGTTGTCTAAGCATCTTTTTTTCTTTTATTCCTCACTCCCTCACTGGAGAACCTGTTGACTGACTGAGCAGACTTGGTCAGAGAAGAGCAAGTGATCCACTAGACCTGGCTTGAGCATCTGAAACCCCAACCCTGGTGACACACTTCCTCCAACAAGGCCACACCTCCTAATCCCTCTCAAGTAGTGCTACTCCCCAATGCTCAAGAATTCAAATATACAAGCCTCTGGGGGCCATTCCTACTCAAATTACTACACCTCCTGTCCTCTCTATCATATTAATACACACACACACACACACACACACACACACACACACACACACACACACTATACTTAGAGATCCACCTGGCAGGTATGAAGATGGGGGTAGGGGGGCAGGGGTGACTCTCCTGTTCTTTGTTTAGATAGAGACTAGGCTGCTGCTATTTTCAGGGATGACTGAAGAGAAGCAGGACTCTCCTTTCAGAGTGGGCTGAGGGTAATCAGATGCTTTGTTTTAGCCTCTGTGGGCTGGGGCAGGGCTAAATTTCCCAACATGGTTGAAACTGAATCCCACGTATAGACTACTTTCTGCCTGATTCGAGAACTCTTTTTGGAATGCTAATGTTGCTGATTCTGGAGACAGAGAAAAATCAATGAAATAATTTATACTTCATATTACATCATAAACATGGAAGGTCATATCTGTGTCTTCCCACAATGTCAGAATTTGTTAACAATAAATTCACAAGGTACCATGTTCACCTCTTTGTAGGGTTCTGGTGAATGAGTTATACTTTTTCCTTGTACTGGTGTATTTGAAAAGTCCTTAGGTGTCATCTAGTCTTTCTTTCCTTCTTTCTTTCTTTCTTTCTTTCTTTCTTTCTTTCTTTCTTTCTTTCTTTCTTTCTATTTATTTATTGAGGCAAGGTCTCACTATGTGAGCCTGGCTAGCTTGGATCTCACTCTGTAGTCCAGGCTGATCTTGAACTTGATCTACCTGCCTCTGCCTTCCAAGTGCTGGGGTTAAAGGTATGCGTCATCTACCACACCCTACCTTTCTTCCTCTGTTTGTCATGTCTACATACCACATTTCCTTTTTCAATCAGTGATTGACATTGATGTTGATTCAGCCCACATTTGTGGGGAGCTGAGAAAGCCCTAGGGAAATGTGTAAAGAGGAGATGAAGGCTTGAGTAAGTGTGTCATGTTT
Organism: Mus minutoides; assembly: GCA_902729485.2. Classification (NCBI taxonomy): domain Eukaryota; kingdom Metazoa; phylum Chordata; class Mammalia; order Rodentia; family Muridae; genus Mus; species Mus minutoides. The sequence continues at coordinate 787,376 of LR749850.1, forward strand.
GACATTGGCCTAGTGATGTCAAGGACCCGATGCCTCAGAACATCATGCTGGTGGCCAGTAGAAAGCCACTTTCTTCATGACAGTCAAGGATAGGCATTTAGTGATACATAGGTAAGTAGGTAGGTAGATCAATAAATAGGTAGACAGAGGTAGATGATAGACAGACAGATGTGAGAGAGAGAGAGAGAGAGAGAGACAAATGGACAGATAGGTGATAGATGATAGATAGATAGATAGATAGATAGATAGATAGATAGATACATACATACATACATACATACATACATACATACATACATAGATGATAGACAGACAGGCAAACAGATGAGACTAGAGAACAAGATAGCGAAAACTTAGCAGCTGTGACCCTACTTCCCCCAACTAGACCCCACCTCCCAAAGTTCCCACCTTCCTAAAATGGCTCCACCACCGGGAAACAACCCAACACTTTATGAACTCATGGAGGACACTTCATGTAGAAATGACAGCATGCCTTTACAGTTGTACACTATGATAAAGCAAGGCCATGTGAAACTGTTGCTTTAAACTTATAAAGAGCTTATAGAATGTAGCACTGCTTTGAATTCACTGTCAACAGTAACTTCCTTTTTGTGTTACATTTTATCTATGAGGTAACTTTATCAAGTAATTTTGCCTAAGAAGGTATAAATTGACAGAAGAAATTAAGTGTGGCTTTGAGGGCTCTGTCCCATTCACCAAATGTATATCTGTGGCATTTGGGGGCTCAGGCCCAACCACTAAATTATATATGTCTGATTGTGTATATGTATGTATTTATATACGTCTGTAGGTATATGTGTATGTATGAAATTGTGCATGAACACTTGTGGAATTGTTGAGACAGGTGGTTGGGCCTGGCGAAAGTGTGTGTGTGTGTGTGTGTGTGTGTGTGTGTGTGTGTGTATGCGTGTGCTTGAATTCTCTCCTTCTTCCTCTCCTTTTCTCACAGTTAACAGACTCCAAGCCTCTCACCTGGCCAGCAAGAGGCCCCTCAGTCAGAAAGAAAAGAGCCCTAGCAAGTAAGCCTCTTTTTCTTAACCCCTACTGCTAACAACAGGAGAGAATTACCAGAAGCCAGCAGCTTTTGGCCTTAGAAAGGCAAAGAGTTAAAGAACGAGAAAATTTACCAAAAGGAAGCTCGTTAACCCCCACAATTGCAACTATTGCCCCTGCCATTTCTGTCACCACTCATCGCTGCCTGCCTCAGTCTACCTGAATGCTGGGCTGGTCACTGACATTGAGTTACATTTGTCTGCTTCTTTATCAATATGAACATTTAAATGAACACATGCAGAAACACGTGCTGCTCAGAAGACTGGCGGTAAGCAGCTGTTTGCACCATCATCCTGGGACTACGTGGGCTTTCACACTGGCCCTGCCGATCAAGGCGTGGGAGGCCATGTGCTTCACTCCGCCTTTCTGTCTGTTCTTGTGGAGCCTTAGGTATGCTAAGTGCACATTCTGCCGCAGGTGCACCTCGTGTGTCCATCACTGGGCTACCAACCAGGCCCCGGAGCTGCTTTTCTTGGGTGACTGGATCTGTCTAGTAGAGGAAGGCAGTGGAATATTTAAGTTACAAAATGCTCCATAAATATAAAGAATTCCTGTGGACTACATTTCATTTAGCTATTGGGTTTTGTTGTTGTTGTTGTTGTTGTTGTTGTTGTTTTCATCACTTTTGCCCATTAAAGCCTTGGCGATTCTAAAGTTACACATACAATTGTTTTATCATTGAGAAAAAAATTATAATAATAGCTACGTGCACATCCTACAGAGACTCTTTCTAAACTACTATCTCATTGGAGCTTTGTAAGTAAGATAGGACACTGTGGTTAGAATTGAGATGTCCCCCCACAAGCTCTTCTGTTGGGCTGCTTGGTTCCCAGCTGGTGGCACTATTTTGGAAGGTTGGGGAACCTTTAAGAGGTGGAGCCTTGCGGAAGGAAGTGGGCCCCGGCAGAAGGCCTTAAGGTTTTAAATCTGGCCTGGCTCCGTTTTCTGTCTGCTCTCTGCTTCCATGCAATGTAGCCAATTATGTTTGTCACATCTCAGCCGTCTCCATCCCTTCCCTGATAGAATGGATCGCGCCCCCTTAAACGCTAAGCCAAAATGAATTCTCCTCTCACATTCAGTCCTTCTCGTCAAGTATTTCATCGCCGCAGTTTGCCTTTTTTTTTTTTTAATTAGTGGGACTAAAACACAGAAGTCATGGGATGCACCCAAGATCACACAGCTTCCTTCAAGTCAAGGCTTTGGAGAGAGGCTGCAGGGCTTCTCTTCCTGAGGTCGGCTTTTTCAGGCTACCAGACCGCTGCTCAGGCTTCAGCTCTGGATTGGTCCGTCTCCTACAACCTCAAACATGGCACAAACACCCCACCCAGCACACTCAACTTCAGAGAAAATCCTATCCAAGAAAATGCTTGTACTACAAAGGTTTAGAAACACAGCCCAGGCTCTTCCATGAGCGCCTAAGCCACCAGGCCAAGCACAGAATTTAGCGCTATATTAAAACCAAACCTCGTGTTTCAGAAGCCAACTGGGAAAAAAGTCAACTAAAATTCTGCATGGAGGTAATAAAAATATCTTTTATTATCCTCTACAGACAGATTGTAGATACGCTCCAATGTTAATTTACTGACAATTTATTCGTTTTTATATAATGTCCTCCAGTCAAGGTAGATTTAATTCCATTTTTGTCTTGTGTACTTCCTTTCAAGGCTTCGTAATTTCTTTTCTATTTTTACCCATTCCACTTTTGCTTCCTGTCAATTTTTATATCAAAATCTGCTTCAGTTCCCTTTGGCAAGGTGCAGTAATAAAAATATTCCTCATGCTTGAACGTTTAAATTTGCCACTGCACTTTAAAATGGTTCTCTGTCTGTGCCAAAGGCGTAACTCTTCATCCAACGGGCATGGCTCCCAGACTTGCAGAAGGCAGAAACTTGATTTCTATAAGAGTTCTTCATCACTGTCTAAAATGATCTTCTTTCCTCCACTAACTGACCCTGCACTAAGCACCTACTGTGTGCCAGACATTGCAACAGGAATACAACTCAGGAGATGATGTTGGAATGGTAACCAGCTGGCACCTGGCACGTGATAACGACACGTGTGTTCTTGGGAGGGGGCACTCCTGCTGTCTTGTGCGCGGTGGGAAGAAGCAGGATAGACACTAGTCATCTGAAGCCACCCGCTTCTCTAAGCTACATACATACACAAACATAGTCTGTCATACACTGGGGCTTTTCTGTAGCTGCAAGTCCAAAGGACATGGAGCCTAGAAGCCTGGGCTAGCAGTGGACAACGTGGGATGCATTCTTTACTTGTAAAGAAGTTTGTTGGGAGGCAGAGGCAGGTGGATTTCTGAGTTTGAGCCAGCCTGGTCTACAAAGTGAGTTCCAGGACAGCCAGGGCTATACAGAGAAACCCTGTCTTGAAAAACCAAACCAAAAAAAAAAAAAAAAGAAGTTTGTGTTGCTGTTGTTGTTTTGGTTTTGTTTTAAGATAAGCAACTGGGCTAATCCATGTGAGTACTGCTTAGAACGGTGCCTGGCACACACCAGGCATTCTGTATTTGCCGTTATCATGGTCACTGGTTTTGTACTTTCACAAAGCAGAAGCATGGGTCCCATGGCTAGGCCACCATTGCTGCAATTTGGTTCCTGGGACTGCGTGCAGTAGCTTCGGGCACCACATGTGGGGTGAAACTGCAGAGTGTAGCTGGCACAAACAAAACCGTGCCATCTTTTAGCTGTCTCCTGGACCATAGTCTACCTCCAGGGCAGGATTTCCCACATGGGAGGAAAAGCACAAAACAATTTTAGCATATTATTATAATAATATAGTTAGAGAGAGAGGCATGTGTCTCTTGAAGATGCATGTCACCTTGAAGCATGGTGGAAGATAGGGGAAGCTGACATTGGACTGCAGGAATTGACTTGGAATCCACTGTCATTACATCACACCTGTGTATAGTGTGAGGTGCTGAAGGCTGTGCAGGGAAATGTATGGTCTCTTTTACCCCAGGTATATCTAAAAATTTTTTTACTTACCAATTTTATTATTTGCTACTTTGTCACTTTCTCAAAATGCGGATACCACCTGACAGCATTTATTAAAATGGAACGTATTCACTAATTCATCCTACAAAGGACTTTTAACAGCCATGAGTCTCCACCTCTGGCACTTGGGTATAGTGATAAGCCAAATAGGTAAAAGGTAAAACCGACACATTAGATGCTCACACTCTGCTGTTGTGTGTGAGAGGGCAGCAGTGAGTAGACTGGCTCCAGCTCTGATGGAAGCTGCTGCTGAAAACAGATATGGGATTACTTCACATCCAGTTTAACACCTGGTAGTGCCTCATCCTTATAGGCCATTATGGGTTATGAAAGATGCTGCCTATGTCCTATGGATCATGCATAATGCTGATCTGTCTTCACTCCAATTTCAGCTCCTAACATCCATCTCCCCCTTTAGTCATCAGCAGCCTCCTTTCCATCCCTCAATACATGCATCCTCTCTGAAGGATGTTCTCCTTGTCAATCTCCTCCCATGGCTTTTTGAATGACCCCTTCAGTTTCATTTTTCCCATCAAAGCATCACCTTATAGAGTTTTCACCAGAAATTCTACAGCCCATCATCCATTCTCTTCTCCTTTATTTTTCTGTCCTTTCTCTTTGCAACACTGATCCTTATCTGAAAGTATCTGAGTTGCTTGTGTATTCTTTATTGGCTCTTTCTCTTGGCATACAGATTGTGTGGGCTACAGGGACAGGATCTCTATCCTACTCCCAGTGCCCAGAACTCCATTGAATGCTAAGTCCTACTTGGCATGTGTAAGGGATGGAAATGACATGGCCTCTCCCCCAACCTCCAGAACACAGAACAGGGCATGGACCTCCATGAATGTTGATGGTTGCTATGGACATAAGGCTTTTTTATATAATAATGTAGATATTTTTACATTCCACCTTCGAGGAATGTCCTTTCTGCCAAGGCTAATGACTCTGTGATATCAGAGACAGCATGAGTCCAGGAGGCAAGGGTGTGTCTATGTGTCAGCAAAATGATAGAATGCTGTGACCTTCAGGGCAGCCAGTTCTTAAGGCTGTGGGAAAGAACCCAGAAAACATGAGTTTGAAAATACATGATTTCTCAACTATGCAAAATATAAAGATGCAATATGAACTGTGTAAGGAACTTCACAGATCAAAAGGAACAGAGGCAGCTGCACTATGAGCCAGCCCGTCAGAAAGATACAAAGGCAGATACAAATGTAGGCAGATTTCTGAGTTCAAGGTCAGTCTGGGAACAGAAGTTTAGGTCCAGGCCCAGGCATGGTAGGAATGGTAATTTCAAGGCAAGGTCCTGTCCATCTATCTTATTGTCTGGGTTTGTGCTTGCAGTTGCTTTCAAAGGGGCTGGGGCATGAGATGCTGATTCATGAGATAATCAATGGGGAGCCTGTTCAGAGAATGTTTGGAGATAGGGCTACTCTGATATTTAGTATGTGCTTACTGGAGTATACTTACGTGTTTTTCTGAACTAAAACAACCTTCCTTGGACCAGTCTTTGTTTCATTTTTGTATAAAAGTACACTGAAACTCAAGTAAAACTGTCTGCAGCAAGAGACTGTAGTCTGCCCCATTCTTTCAGGTCCACAGATCCCAGTCACCAGACACCTTTCTGCATGGGTCAGCCAGAGTCAGCTGGTAGAGCTAGCATGCGCTAGCTAGCCCTGACACACAGAAAGGCAACGGGAAACTACTCCGTTCCAACCACTTGCAACCTTCTAGTACTCCCTTCCAGTACAGACAGGAGGGATGCAAAGGGGCAGGTGTAGACATGACAAATGGGGCAGAACCTAAGGAAGACACTTCTGTGACGCCTCCAGGGTAAACATGGATGTCACCTTAGCTCTCCCAGCAATGACTGGGGTGACCTACTTCATACCTGCATTCCTTCCTTCAGCTCTCCAATGGGTATTTGTGCAGTCACTGGATTTGATGCTAGGCTTTTTGGAGACTTGTATAAAATGGAGACTTGTATAAAATGGTAACTTGAAGTACTTACCCTCCATTAACAAACTGACATTTACTCGATAGCATGATGCCACTGAACAAAGAGAAACCATTGGGGGGGGTCCCCATTCATACCCCTGTGTAAGGCCCATTCACATTGGCTGTGGCTACTGAGACAGCAGCAAGCACAAGGCTTGGTGAGGACTGAAAGGGCTAGTATGAGAAAGTCCCATCGTGATCCAAGTCCAAATTAGTTATAAAGAGAAATGAGAAAATGTGGGGATGTGGGGAGTTCCAGGTACCCACTTGCCTTCACCAAGGCTCCATGGAATGTTCCAGACCTATCCGCCACTGGATGAGTGACCATAGCAGAAGAACTGTCCCCACTGAGTCCCAACAAACCCATTTAAAAACATATTCATAGCTAGTGCTTAAACTCATTAAGCATAATTAGCCCTAGTTACATGACAATCACCATAGCCTTATACACTTTTAAAAAGACAACTACTAATGTTAAAATTAACATCAGGTCTGGGGTTTTAGTTTTGATTTGTTGCCTGAGGAGGCTGATGGAAGGGGTTCGAGTGAAAGAATAGATGATCCGTGGGAGTCTGTTCAGGCTCTCTGAGTTCTGGTGACGATGTTGTCCCACTAAGATCACCATCATGGCTGAGCCAAGTCTGACCCATCTTTGACACCACAGTGACACCAGCTAGTTTTAACAGACCCATTGTTCTATATTTATTAATTCTTTAATGTTTTCTTAGTATGAAATTATATCATCTAGGCCAGTGAAAGAAGCACTTTCTGCCAAGCCTGATGACCTGAGTTCAGTCCTGGATCTCACATGGCAGAAGGAGAAAAATGTCTCCTTCAAATGGCCCTCCATCTTCCTTGTGTACATTACTGCTTGTGTGTGCTTCCTCCAATAAACAAACATAAAATTAAAAAATTAGATTATCTACAAATGATCATTTTCATACTACATTATAATATAACCAACTGCATTAATACCTGTACCATGAAAACCAGAAACCTTTTTGGGATAGAAAAATCCAGTTACTTAAGGCAAAAATCCCATTAGTGCGCACTTCTCCAAATATTCCTTCTTCTCAAAGTTAGTGTGGCTGAGTCAGCTCTAATTTAGATCAAAGAGAGTTAGCAAATGAGTGGTTTAGAGTTAATTCTCATCATAAAAATCCTTCTGGATTCTTCCAAATCCATAGGATGCTGTCTTAGAAGAGAAGAATAACAGTTCTTGCTCAGCTACACACAGATGGTTCGTTCTTCTCCCAGTAGCACTTCACAGATCCCTAGCTATGGGATGCTGAGTTAATTTCCTGTAAAATCAAAGTGAAACAAGAATTATTGGAGTGGAAATACTTCTAATAAAATCCAGCAATACAGAGCTGGGTTTTGGCTATTCCATGTCTTCTAAGGAATTAATTTTATAGCTCTAGACATGAGTACTGGCTGGTTTTGTGTCAACGTGACACAAGCTGGAGTTATCACAGAGAAAGGAGCCTCCCTTGAGGAAATGTCTCCATGAGATCCAGCTGTAAGGCATTTTCTCAATTAGTGATCAAGGGTGGGAGGGCCCATTGTGGGTGGTGCCATCCCTGGGCTGGTAGTCCTGGGTTCTGTAAGAAAGCAAGCTGAGCAAGCCAGGGGAAGCAAGCCAGTAAAGAACATCCCTCCGTGTCCTCTGTATCAGCCCCTGCTTCCTGCCTTGCTTGAGTTCCAGTCCTGACTTCCTTTGGGGATGAATAGCAGTGTGGAAGTGTAAGCTGAATAAACTCTTTCCTCCCCAGCTTCCTTCTTGGTCATGATGTTTGTGCAGGAATAGAAATCCTGACATGTAAACATAAAATGTGCCAAATCACGTTTTTTCATTCTCCGCCTTCTTGATGACACTGGTGGGCATGTACTGTAGGAAGCCGCACATGGGCCTCCCCAGCGAACGCCTCCGAGAAGCCCCGGGCTCTGAGAGGCCCCGCCTCTGGGGATCCCCGGGCTCCGAGAGGCCCCGCCTGCGAGAAGCCCCGGGCTCCGAGAGGCTCCGCCTCCGAGAAGCCCCGGGCTCCGAGAGGCTCTGCCTCCAGGGATCCCTGAGCCCCGACCGCGGCGGCGAAAGCCGCCGCCCGAGCCCCGCCGACCGCAGCAGGCGGCGAAAGCCGGCCGCCCGAGCCCCGCCGACCGCGGCAGGCGGCGAAAGCCGGCCGCCCAAGCCCCACCGACCGAGGCAGGCGGCGAAAGCCGCCGCCCGAGCCCTCACCGGCGAAGCCGCCCAAGCTCCGGGAAGGCCGTGCGGCTCCGGGAGCCTGCGGCTCCGCCCCATTACAAGATGGCGCAGGGCCGGCAGGCTGCCAGGGAGGAGAGCCTAGTGTGCATGCGCAGCTCTCTCCTCAGGCCCCCCCTCAGGCAGTAGCCCCTCCCGAAGGGAAAATATGCTAATGAGGCACTGCTTGTAGTACCAATGCAGGGAAAATATGCTAATGGCTGTGGCTTGTGGCACCAATGAATGGGCCACATGCAAATGAGGTATGGCTTGGTGCACCAATCAGCAACCACTATGATACCCCTCCCACTTCCCTGGGAGTGTATAAAAGCAGCAGCTCTGCTGCTGTCCAGGGTCCCGGGAATCAACTATCAAGGTGCTCCAGAATAAAGCTGACAGAGAAGATCCCGGTGGTGGCGTGTCTTTCTTGCTGCTCGACGGAGGAGGCAGAGAGGCGCGCCGCAAGTGGTGCCGAGAACCCCGGGAACTGAAGATGATCTGAACTGAAGAAGATCTTCGTGGGATCTGAAGAGGATCTTCGTGGGATCTGAAGAATATCTTCGTGGGATCTGAAGAATATCTTCGTGGGATCTGAAGAAGATCTTCGTGGGATCTGAAGAAGGTCTTTGTGGGATCTGAAGAAGATCTTCGTGGGAACTCTTCAGGAACTGAAGATTATCTTCGTGGGATCAGAACTCATCAGCTAGGAGTGGCGGTACCAGTAAGCTTCCCGGAATATTTTAGAAAGGTTATGCTGACAGCAAAGGGGAGGCTAGAACCTATTAAATATTAAAGGGGAAGAAGAAAAGGGGATTTGCCCCTCTCTCAAGGAATTGCAGCTTTCCAACCTCGACTCCTCTTTGGAAGAAGAGGTGGATGAGGAGGCTGTTAAAAATGAAAGGGAGCTATAACACCTAGATGATAAAGGGTATCAGCTCAAAAGTAAAGCAAGAAAAGGTCAGAAAAAGATAAGCCTCAGTAAAGTTCCCAGGTAAAAAATTAAGAGGGAACAAGAAAAGGGGATTTACCCCTCTCAAGGATAAAGTTCCCAGGTAAATGGGACAAGAGAAAGGTCTCGGGTAAGAGACAAAAAGAAAAGGAGTGCAGTTAGAAACGGAGTAAATAACCATGGGCACTTCTCATTTGCACACAATTTTTTTGGCTCTTCAGGAGCTGCTTATATCAAAAATTTTAAAAATCAGACAATTCACCCTTGAGAAGTTTTTGAAGGAGTGTGATACCGTGGCCTCTTGGTTTGCAGTATTGGAGAGTTTTACTGTTCTCTGCTGGGACAAACTTGGCAGAGACCTAGATTTTGCCTGGAATCAGGGCACATTGAAAGCAGGTATGAAACTAGAGTGGATGCTATGGTTTTTCTTAGGATTTTTGGAACCAGTAAATCTTTGCAATTGCCATCCACAGTCATGGAAATGCAATGTTTTGTTTAATGTATCTTTAAAGAGTAGCTTTTGTTCTCCTATAAAAAGAGCCCATGTGGGATGCATAAGATGGTTTCTTTGGTATCAGGATGGAGTCCTGTGGCTTATTCCAAATATGGGCATCCCACAAGTAAAGCAGAACCTCCTCAACCTATGTGGACAGCTCGATGCAGAGCTGAAAGAGAGTGGTTGTTTACCTGGACAGGATGTTAAGATTAATATCTATAGCTTTTGAGATTATTTAGGAGCCAAAGTAGGAACAAAACAGATAGTGCCACAAAAGGTAGAGTTTAGGAAGGATAATTTGAGGATTTTAAATGATTTCCAAAGATTATTAGGTGACATTAATTGGATTCGATGTTACCTGAAGATTCCAAATTATGAATTAAAACCATTATAACAATGGCCTTTCAGCAGCTGACAGGCACGCTGCCATAATTCCTATACATTCACAATATGTTAAATGGAAAGATGTGTTATACAGGTCATGGCTAGGTCCAGACCTGGTCATTTCACAGTCCCGGGGAGCGGTTTGTGTTTTTAACTAGGGACAAGGATCCAATTTGGATGAAGAGTGCCCCCTCCCTTGGAAGATGCATCAGGGAGTTGTCGGAGTATCTTCAAGGGAATTGGACTGCAGAGGCAGAAAGATTGTTCCGGAAGCTCCTTATCCAGCTTTCTATCCTGAATGGCACCAGATTCGACCCTGTCACCTTGAGAAACGTCACCTCTTGGCTATCCAATGCCTTTTCCTTTTCTAAAGAATGGGCTGGGATGCTACTTTGGGGTGTCCTGATGTTTGTGGGTTGTGTACTTTGCCTCTGGTTGTTATGTCATACTTTGCCTCTGGTTGTTATGTTGTATGAGACACACTCAGGCCCGAGAGAAAGCTATTGTTATTCAAGCCCTGATGGCCATAGATGAGGGCATTTTGCCCGAGTTCTGGTTGGTCTTTCTTAAAAGTCTGTAATGATTTCCTAGCAGACTGGTTTGCCGATACTTCCCCGGTTTAGGGACAGACCTAATGACTCCCACTATACCACCTCAAAGGATGACGGAGTAAGGAAACTCAATTTTGCTCATAGAGTGTCACAATACAGTGCAGGGGATGTTCCATACAGGATAGATTCCTCAAAAGCATGTCAAATTGCATGGAGGTTTTGTGTCATCTTGACCTATCCTCTTCTTGATAAAAAGATATGGAGACGGGTACAATGTCTCATAATTGATAAACAATTTGACCTCTGTTACAGCCAAGTCTGCCAGCAACATGCTGGTGGCATCTCCTCCTACTCCAGATCTCTGCAGAGACAGACTGGTGGTCGTGTCTGATGGTAGCCCGATTTCCTATCAGTCACTTGTCAAAGGCTGCTCCTTCAGGCCGGGGTGTTCGCTGACCAGATTTGCAGGACTTCATATTTAATTAATAAAGAAGGGGGAGATGTAGGAAGCCGCACCTGGGCCTCCCCAGCAAACGCCTCCAAGAAGCCCCGGGCTCTGAGAGGCTCTGCCTCCAGGGATCCCCGAGCCCCGCCGACCGAGGCAGGCGGCGAAAGCCGGCCGCCCGAGCCCCGCCGACTGAGGCAGGCAGCGAAAGCCGCCGCTCGAGCCCCGCCGACTGAGGCAGGCGGCGAAAGCCGCCGCCCGAGCCCCGCCGACCAAGGCGGCGAAAGCCGCCGCCCAAGCCCCGACTGCGGTGAAGCCGCCCGAGCCCTGACCGGCGAAGCCGCCCGAGCTCTGGGAAGGCCGTGCGGCTCCGGGAAGGCCTGCGGCTCCGGGAGCCTGCAGCTCCGCCCCATTACAAGATGGCGCAGGGCCGGCAGGCTGCCAGGGAGGAGAGCCTAGTGCGCATGCGCAGCTCTCTCCTCAGGCCCCCCCTCAGGCAGTAGCCCCTCCCGAAGGGAAAATATGCTAATGAGGCACTGCTTGTAGTACCAATGCAGGGAAAATATGCTAATAGCTGTGGCTTGTGGCACCAATGAATGGGCCACATGCAAATGAGGTATGGCTTGGTGCACCAATCAGCAACCACTATGATACCCCTCCCACTTCCCTGGGAGTGTACAAAAGCAGCAGCTCTGCTGCTGTCCAGGGTCCCGGGAATCAACTATCAAGGTGCTCCAGAATAAAGCTGACAGAGAAGATCCCGGTGGTGGCGTGTCTTTCTTGCTGCTCGACGGAGGAGGCAGGGAGGCGCGCCGCAATGTACGCATGCCCACACTGCCACCACTCACACTAGTTACCCCTACTGTTCACCTACTCTGGACACCACACAGCCCTTGCCAGGGAACTGGGTTTCTGCTATGCAAATTCATCCGGGGATCTGAGAGATTTACCAAGGCACCAGGCTAGGAAGTAGAGTTTTCAGTGGAAGTTAAACACTAAAAGCTTCTTTGAGGGAAGTAACTTTTGAGGGCAAACTCTTGCTTCAACACTTAACACACAATTTTGCAAGTTGGGAGAAAGAGACGTCTCCCTTGGGTCAGCTTACGGAGCGTGCCATGGACCAATATTCAGAACAACAAAGCAGGCAGCCACTCATCTATGTGTTATAACCAGAACCTCTTAGAGACCCCAAACTATCCTAAGCCTTCAGTAGTCATAACCCACACTCAGACCACTCCATCTATGTGTTATAACCAGAACCTCTTAGAGACCCCAAACTATCCTAAGCCTTCAGTAGTCATAACCCACACTCAGACCACTCCATCTATGTGTTATAACCAGAACCTCTTAGAGACCCCAAACTATCTTAAGCCTTCAGTAGTCATAACCCACACTCAGACCACTCCATCTGCAAAAGGATAGAAATGTCTTCTCTTGAAGACTCAAGGGGTTCTGAAACAGTAGCTGGAGGTCTAGAATCAACTATACGTACATCACATTAAAGACTCGACCAGAAGGTTGTGGCGCATGCCTTTAATCCCAAAACTTGGGAGGCAGAGGCAGGTGTGTCTCTGAGTCTGAGGCCAGCCTGGTCTACAAAGTTCTAGGATACCCAGGGATACACAGAGAAACCCTGTCTCAAACAAACAAAAACAAAACAAGACCCAAAGGACATGAGGGGCTGATTCTGTTAACTAGGGAGAGGGGGCCAGAAATTGAAAGCTGGTAGGACAATATCAAGTTGGATTTAGAAACCAAAAATGTAGCTATACTAGGGTATGGGGCATGGAAGGAAAGCAAGCCAGTCAATGGAGCTTTGACAGCAGATGACAGATTTCACTCCAATTATTGGTCTTGCTGGATCCTAACATTCAACACAGCACCTGCCTCTTCCTGGGTATTTACATAAAGGTCATAATGGGAACTCTGCCTGTTCACTAGTTAATGTCTCCCCCCTTTACCTACACAACCAACATTGGCTTGCAGGAACAGGGAAGCTCTAAGGTGAACTGTTGCATAGGGCTGTTTCATGACGCTGTCGGAAAGAGGGTCGTTCTGCAAGCTTCCAGGCCTGCTCCCATATGGGCCAGAGTGTTTGTTTTCCCATTTCCTGTCACTTCATCTTCTTTCTCTGTCTGTAGAGTTTGCAAGAGAGGAAAGGAATTCTCTACTGACAAGCCTTATTCACCCTGCAATCTGTTTTCCTGAAGAGCAGTTGATGGCAAGATGGGGTTGGTAGTGTGAGAACCAAAGTTAAATGCTGGAGGCTACTGTTTTTGGCTTCACTCGCCTAAACAAGCTTGTTCGACCAAAATATGGACCTATCTCAGGGGTTGGCTTTAGGGTCTAACACTATTACTGATGCTGTGGTGTGTTTACAAGTGGGAGCCTAGCATGGCCTTCCTCCAAGAGGCCCAACAAGCAGCTGAATGAGACAGAGGTAGATATTTGCACCCAACCAATGGCCTGAAGTCGGGGAACCCTCTGCTTGAATTGGGGAAAGGCATTGGGGAAAGGCTAGAAGAGGTTGAGGAGGAGGGTGACCCCATAGGAAGACTAGCAGTCTCAACGAACCTGGCCACCACCCACCCACCCACCCTGGAGATCTTTCGGACTCTGAGCCACCAACCAGGTGACATACACTGGCTTGTCTGAGGCCCCAGCACATATACAGTGGAGGACTTCCTGATCTTGCCTCAGGGAGAGAAGCGGCACCTAGCTTTTGAGAGACTTGGAGTCCCAACGAGTGGGGAGGCCTGGTGGGGTGTAGGGAGAGAGTGGGGGGTATGGGGACATCCTCTTGGAGATAGGGTAGGAGGAATGGGATGGGGAACTGCTGAAAAGCAGAATGGGGCCTCCTTCCCCTCAGTCTCATAAAATTATTTTCTTTCCTCTTCATAACTGCATTTTCTACTCTTATAAATAGTCATGTAAATATCTACATTTTTCCAATGGACTTAGGTGAAAGGGTTTTTTGACCCCTAAAGGGTTGTGATGACCCACACACAGGTTGAAAATCACTACCAAGCTTATCTCCCATTCTCCTAGCTGGGAGTTTGCATGTTTTAATTCTTTATTTTACTTTAATGGACTCTTAAGAAGCAGGAGGGTGTATTTGTTGGAAGCATTTTCCTTCTCTGTTTTTACTTTATGTCAGATAAGCATGTTTACTTGATCGCTGTAGTTCGTGCTTAGCTAGAAGGTCACACTTGTGTCTTCAGTAAAACCTAGAAGGGAAAGGTGAGATTGTCATGGTGAAGAGGATTCTGTTTGGACTGGCTTTGTTCTCCTTCCAGCCTCTCGGGTGTTGAGCAGCCACAGGATGCGTGAATCTGATGCCCTCTCCCTCTGGATGAGCCACTCGTCCCTGACCTTACCCTGAGATGAATTGCCGATGAAAGCCCACGGGAGGAGGTAGCTATGGAAACCACCAGGGAAGGAGGTTGGCTTTCCTAATGCACAGGAATTGGAACAAAATGAGTGGCATCCCTTTCTCTCTTCCCATCAGCAACAAAAGTCCTACGTCCTGGTTTCTCCCTTTACCTAATAGAGTAGATTACACAGAGAAGAAGACCATGAAGATGTGCTACTGCTGCCCTTTTCTCCTTTGCCATCTTTCCACGAGTCCCTGTGAAAGCTACTTGGGAGAATTAACCACACAAGGTTTTAATTTCTGAGCCTAAAACATCCACAAAACAAAAATGCCCCTAACCTGTAAGCCCCCTTGCCCAAGGACAAATACTTCCTGATTTGCTGGGGGCTATTGTTCATAGAATATAAGAAGCCACGTGTTTCCACTTCCCTAAACAAGTGTGGTTGACCCAACTATGCCTAATATGCTTGATCACATGTGGGCAGAAGGTACATAGGCAGGAAGGATATCTGGATGTATACTTGCACCCAATTAAATGAAGGCGAGAGGTACGGACCAACATAGTTTGAGACCATTTTCTGAGAAGCTTGGAATGGACCTGATGAGAGCCATCATACTGGCCAGATTTAATTAAGTTTGCTTCAAATTTGGCTCAAAATTGTGGTAGTGGTCTTATTCTAGGTTATTTTCCAAGAAGAACTTCTTTATACTGTGAACATTGGATACCATGCCTTTCAGAGCACAGGACCTCGGGTCTCTCTTCCTCTGTAGCGAACTGCGTGCGAGTATTGGTTCTTAGCCCCTTGTTTGCCTCCTGGCACAGCAGTTAAGACTGTTTTAAAATGAGGATACCTGACTTCTCTCTGTTTAAAAAAAAATGCTATTAAATTCTTGTAGCCTCAAATCAGAAATATTTCACGAGCTTCTAAAATTGATGATCTATGTAATTCTGGCAGCAAGATACCCCCCCCCACACCTTAGCTCTTTGTACAGGTATATATTACCTCAGGGAGAGTTTTAAATGGTATAATTTTTGTTTGACCCCAGGCAAAAACAGTTCCACCTTACATCTAATCATCCTGTCCCTGGCTGTCATTCAAGCTCCACCTTTTCTATTAAGGAGTCACTAAGAATGTTCGGGACTGACCTAGGATGAAGAATTCGGCTCCAGAGGCACGTGAATCATCCAGTCTTGTGGGGCCTCTGAGAATGCCACTCAGCATATTCATTTCATAACTCTTATTGCTCCCCTAAAGAGAGACTATTATGCATGTATCGATCCTCAGCTTCCCCGTAGTCCACTTCCAAGACTGGAATCCTAACTGCTCTGCTACCATGGTACTCCCTGCCTCATTTTGTTCAACCTTTTAGGTCAGCACAAGACCCACCTGGTCATATATATATATATATATATATATATATATATATATATATATATATATATATTTATCTCAGGAGACACACCAGGGATGGAAGGACTTTAGACAATTTGACTATAGTCTAGAAGAGTCTCATGATGACGTAGAAAGTGCTAGATGCCTGAGAACAGCTCCCTGTAACAAACTAGGGAGGACCCAGCTAGGCATTCTAAAAAACAAAACTGTAGACTTGAGAGAAAGGAAGATATTCCTAAGAGGCATGTGTATCTGTCAATCTGACTGTAAGACTATGGAAACAGTGGACCCCAGAGAAGTTGAAATTTCCCCCAGGAACCCCATGCTGGGAGAAAGAAGGAGACCCAGCCAGAGACTCCACACTGTTCTAATGACCGTCAGACCACCTCACAGGATGACAATGTTCATCTTTTCAATATGGCCACATTGAGTACATCTCCTTTTGCTTCTTTCTTCTTTTAATTGGCTTACTGGGGAGCAGTGATCAGACCTGACTTGGGGCACAGGTTGTGAGCCACAAGCTTGATAATGGAACCGGAACAGAAGGAGTACTTGGTTCCTCTGTCCCTTTGGAGCAATGCAGCAGAGAGCTGTGCAGCCTCTCCAGCAGACACCTGCGAGTCATATCTAAGTAAGTGATTGACAGGAGAGAACCAGCTTAATTTGAGCGACATTATGAAATATATATAGACTTTGGAAAGGTCCCATAGAGCAGGTAAGGAAGTTAGAAATAAAAATTACTGTAGACTTGTTCCATGCTTCTCCTAAAGGAACGGCCTACGTTTAATGAAAGTTCTTGGCCCACAAGAAACAACTGACAGAATAATTCGATTTTTCAATCTTGCTGTCATCCGAATGGCTGTTTCCCCAAAATTCATTTGTTGGAAATCCTCACCCCTAAGGTAGGGGAATTGGGAGGGCAGTTCTATGAAAGATGCTTAGCTGATGAGAATGTGGTCTGTAAGAATGGGATTAACATCTTTACGAAGAATCTAGACAGCCTGGTTTTATGTGGGAAAGGACAACGTTGACAACAAAACGAATAAAATGAGGACAGATTTCTGCTGCGCCTGCCAGCTACACAGTTTCCTCTGAGCAATACAGTAAAAGTGACCTTGATGTCATGAGAGCCTTGAGCCAGCTGGGGACCCAGACACATCAGAGTATATCACAGGGCAGACGGAAGGCAGGAGGCAGCCTTGGCTCATGTGGGAGAACAGCAGTCGGTAGCATCCTAAAGCTCCCTGGGGCCATGTCTAGTTCTCTGAAAGCTAATCAGTCTGTCACAGTCTGTGATCCTCGTCCTTGGCAGCACTGACTGAGCAGTCTGAGCAGTTCCAGGAAGAGAAATGCAGTGGCAGCCACGTCCCCAGGCTCTTTCTGAACCAGTGACAGGTATTCATCCATCCATCAGGAGGGATGTTCCACCATGCCCTCTGCTCCACAGAGGACCCTGAAGTATGGGCAGAGTGTGCCTGCTTCCTCTGCCTGCTGGGGTTGTGGGTGTTTCATACACTGGTACCTTAGTGGGCATGGAGCTGTGAACTTTGGAGTTGGCTGGGTTCAATTGTTCAGGATCAGGATGATCCAACCCTATAACCAACACCTCACAGAGAGCAGGCACCTCTCCCAGGTTCTAAGCCTCTTTTTATCCCAACACGCAATTGTATTCACTGACATATCTGATGATTTCATGATAACTTCATTGTACCGAGTCTTCAGTTGGTCCACAGAGCTGTCTCTACCTTCATCCTGCCCACCAGGATTGTCCTGACTCTCCTAACTCGCACCAAGCAATTCTTCCTCAGAACCTTAACACTGCTGAAACCAGAGAGCACACTTGAAACTTGCAAAATACCCCTCTGGGGCTGGAGAGATGCCTCAGCAGGTAAGAACACTGACTGCTCTTCTGAAGGTCCTGAGTTCAAATCCCAGCATCCACATGGTGGCTCACAACCACCCGAAATAAGATCTGACGTTCTCTTCTGGTGCGTCTGAAGACAGCTATAGTGTACCTACAAATAATAATAAATAAATCTTTAGGCAAGACCGAGCAGGGCCGACCGGAGCAAGCAGAGGTCCGAAATTCAAGTCTCAACAACCACATGAAGACCACAACCATCTGTACAGCTACTCATATACATTAAATAAATAAATAAATAAATAAATAAATAAATAAATAAATAAATAAATAAATCTTGTTTAAAAACCACTCCTCTGGCCCCATGGGGTGAGAATAGTATGATATAATACGAAATCAAATGAGTTCTTTCTGTGATTTTTAAAAAAAATTTGTTCTATAAGATCCTGGTAGCTGGGCGTGGTGGTGCATGTCTTTAATCCCAGCACTCGGGAGGCAGAGGCAGGCAGATTTCTGAGTTCGAGGCCAGCCTGGTCTACAAAGTGAGTTCCAGGACAGCCAGAGCTATGCAGAGAAACCCTGTCCCGAAAAAACCAAATAAATAAATAAAATAAAATAAAATGAATATAAATAAATAAATAAATAAATATTAAAATAAAATCCTGGGAAAACAGATTGTTCCATTAGAAAATTCAATAAAATAGTTTAAAGGAAGCCACAGTGCTTCTGTGTAATTTTTTGCACAGATTAAAAGAGAAGAGAGCACTTCCCAGCTCACTTGATGGTGAGAATGGCAAAGCCTTCGCTGGGTGAGACCCAAAGATAGCCAAGCATTCTCTTGGCCCTAGTGTGGAGGTTGACAACCCGTTCTCCTACAGAGAATGCGCATATGCATGCGCATGCGCTTGCAGGTGCTGAGGTTTCTCCACGGGAGAGGCCAGGCTACCAAGCCCTAGCTTTTTCTATGTCTGTGTGTCTGTCATGTCTTCTTTGTGTCTGTCATTTTTTCACTACTTCATCACAGCAATGAGGTCAAGTCCCTGGAGACATGCAAAGATGTGGCAACGCAGTGAAGAAGCCCTCTGGAATTGGCAGAGGAATGGATACGGAGATTAACGGGACAGAATGGGGAATCAAGACTTTCTGCATCCACATATAGATAGATATCTGATTATCTACAGAAAGCACAGCAGCAGCTCAAGGGAAAACAATAGCAATGCCAACATATATATACATTGGAACAACTTGATATCCATTGGAAAAACCGAAGAAAACTTCAATGCAAACCTCCCCTCGCATAAAAATCTAACTTAAAATAAATCTCACCTTTAAATGTAAATCATAGAAATTTTTTACAACATCACACAAGAGGATGGAGCCCTATTTGACATGACACCATAACAGAAATGATTGATAAGCCAGACGTAGAGCTTTTTGTCCCACCAAAGTCCAACATGAAAAGACAGGTGTATAACGAGAGAACATGCCAACCAAGAATATGACAAATGGCTCATATCTCTCACCACAGTAAACCCCACCATTCCCTCCCTAATATAATGGACTATATCTCAAGCCAAGGTCAGCCTTTCCTCCTGTAAGTCATGTCTTGTTAGGCATTTTTCACAGTCATGAAAAAAAGGAAGGAAAAATGGTATCAGAAAGCCAGGTCTCTCATAAACCTGGTGATGTGTCTGTACAAATGGTTTGCAGAAGAAATGGGGAACAGCCGGGCATGGTGGCGCACACCTTTAATCCCAGCACTCGGGAGGCAGAGGCAGGCAGATTTCTGAGTTTGAGGCCAGCCTGGTCTACAAAGTGAGTTCCAGGACAGCCAGGGCTGTACAGAGAAACCCTGTCTTGAAAAAAAAAAAAAAGAAATGGGGAACAGTTCAAAACTGAAGTCTGGAGAGTGCAGTCAACAGAGCTCAGTAGGTCACTCTGACTGCTGGGAGTTTAAAAGACCACATCTGACACAGTAAAGATGGTAACCATAATGCTTTGGAAAGGAAGGATTTTATCAGCAACAGAGCTAGAAGCCACTCATGTTCTTTTCTGGCAAAGCACCCAGTTGGTTCCCTGCTGCCTATCCCTTGAAATATGAATGTGGCTGAATCAAAAGGCAATGGATTAAGTTGTCTGGTGAAGGAAATTTAGGGTGAATAGAGCCTTCAGGCTATGGGATGGTCACTGCTCGACGCGCTTAGCCAGAGTTGCGCTGTGTCAAAGAGGTGAGGGAACAGGCAGTGTGGAAAGAATGGGAACATGAATGTGGTTAACACTGCAGACAAACTGCAGAGGAAGCTACGGACACGGTGACTGTGATGGTTAAAGAGACGGATGCCACTGGAGCGAGACCCACTTCACACTGGGGCAACAGGAAGGATTCTATGAGGATGAAACCTCACCCACCAAAGACTCTGGCGTATAATTATACAAACACATTTGGAATGAATATTTCTGAACACAGAGAGTCTCCAAGGACATCCTGCTGAAGCAGAGCTGTATATGGGAACACTTTCTCAGGGTCCCATAGGGAAATGCTTTTCCATGGTCTGACACAATGGCGCCCAGAAGCATTTGTTCAAGAACAGGTCAGGGTGGCTGGGTATTGTCCACACATTGCCAATTTGTCTGGTGTACAGAATTCAGGAGTTGGACTGGCTGTTTTTATGTGTCAACTTGACAGAAGCTGGAGTTATCATAGAAAGAAGCCTCCCTTGAGGAAATGCCTCCATGAGATCCAGCTGTAAGGCATTTTCTCAATTAGTGATCAAGGACCCATTGTAGGTGGTGCCATCCCTGGGATGGTAGTCTTGGGTTCTATAAGAAAGCAGGCTGAGCAAGCCAGGGGAAGCAAGCCAGTAAAGAACATCCCTCCATGGCCTCTGCATCAGCTCCTGCTTCCTGACCTGCTGGAGTTCCAGTCCTGACTTCCTTTGGTGATGAACAGCAGTGTGGAAGTGTAAGCTGAATAAACCCTTTCCTCCCCAACTTGTTTCTTGGTCATGAGGTTTTGTGCAGGAATAGAAACCCTGACTAAGACAGGAGTCATGAGAACATGGAAGCTTGCATTAAAGTATCAGAAAGCCACTAAAGATAGGTCGTGTGTGTGTGTGTGTGTGTGTGTGTGTGTGTGTGTGTGTGTGTGTATCCCCTGTGTGGAGCTACAGAGTGGGCTACACATAAAACTGTGATGGGAAGCCTAGGCTGCAATGGGGACTCCAGTCTACTGAATACTGAACACTGGGAATGTGAGCTACCTGATGAGGACATTAGCCTCCGCTGCATGGAATTGGCCCAAGAGAGAGGCCATGCACACTTCAGGCAGAGGGGTGGGGCTACCTAAGCCCACTGGAGCCCAGAGGATGCTACCTAACTATTGAGCAAGAGGCTCCAGGGCTCAGTGTGTTTGTCCTGGTGTGTTTAAGTCCTGCTTTGTCCAGTCTTTTGTCCTGGTGACTTCATTCGTCCCCTTTGGAACAGTAATCACTATGCCATGCCACTGTATAACAGAATTGTGCTCCTCGTTTTTTGATGTTTACAAAGCCTCACAGGAGACTTTGGACTGTGCATGCTTAGACAGCGTTGAAACTGTTAAGACCAGGGAGACTTCTGACGTTGTATGGTGTGCATTTTACATTATGAAATGGCTGTATACCTAGGGTGCCTGGGGCAGAAAGGTATGAATCAAATGTGACATGTCTGCCACACACTACTTTATGTGAACACTTGGTCCCCAGCTGGTAATTGTTTTGCGGAACTTGGGAACCTTCAAGAGAGTAGGGGGAGGTTGGTTAGTGGAAATAAGTCATTGAGGATGGGACCTGAGAGGCAAAGCCTGTCCCTGCCACTGTTTCCTGGTCTGCTGAGAGGTGAGAGGTCCTAGTCATACTCTGCAGCTGTCATGAACCCCACCATTCCTGCCCCACTGCAATAAAATACATTCTCAAGAAGTAGGCTACACAATATTCTTTCTCACTGAGAGAAAGAGAGAACAAAAATAAAATAAACAGACAGTTCAATATACACATGGTAAAACAAAAAACATGCAATGCATAATAACATCACTAGCTACAAAATTCAAATGCAGGCTAAAATAAGATGTCAAATAGAAAATACTATGACCGTGCCCAAAGCTGATGACAAAACAGAGAAATTCATCCTCTCCTACATTGCTCTACATGGAACAAACACTCAGGAAAATATGTTTTCAGTTTCTAAGAAAACTAAACACTCAACTGTGCAAATGCCACATGATTGTCATGGTTTATCCCAGAGAATAAAGATCTGTATGTTTGCCCCCAAACCTATACATATCTGCTAATATCACTATCGTCATTTTTAATAGTTAAAAACAGGAAAGGCCAAAATCATCTTAGTGAGTAAATGGGTCAACTGTGTTCCCTCAATACCACAGAATACTATTTATTCAGCAGTAACGTGTGATGGTTTGTATATTCCTATGGAGAAATTAGAAGGTGTGGCCCTGTTGGAGTAAGTGTGGCCTTGTTGGAGTAGGTGTGTCACTGTGGGTGTGGGCTTAACACCCTCATCCTAGCTGCCTGGAAGCCAGAATTCTGCTAGCAGCCTTCAGATAGAGATGTAGAACTCTCAGCTCCTCCTGCACCGTGCCTGCGTGGATGCTACCATGTCCCCACTTTGATGATAATGGACTGAACCTCTGAATCTGTAAGCCAGCCCCAATTAAATATTATCCTTATGAGTTGCCTTGGTCATGGTGTCTGTTCACAGCAGTAAAACCCTGACTAAGACACCTATTCATATCTGATAATATCACCATAGTCATTTGTAATAGTTAAAAACAGGAGAAACCAAAATCATCTTAGTGAGTAAATGGGCCAACTGTGTTTCCTCAATACAGAATACTATTTATTCAGCAGTGACATGTTCTTCTGAAAAGGCCTCTATCTGCTTACGTCTCACCCCACTCGCATACCTCCCATGCTTTCTCTCATTCTCAAGGGTAGAGATGCAAATCTACCATAGAAATCCTTTCCTCTCACATAGAAGAAATCCACTGGGAATCCAAACAGACATGGCTGTACATCAGTCACTAAGAGCCCAGACCTCTGCCAGGTCTTCTTTCTGATGCTCCTAGCATGGTGTTCCTTCTCATGATTATAGTAATTATAATGATTATTATAAAATGAATGTGAAGGTTTCAGTGACTTAGGTATTACATCCATTTTCAAAGCCAGCCTAGATAAGTGAAGTGTGAGAAAAACATGAGCTCTCTTCCCAGCCGTGTTCATCCTTTGACATTGCAACAAGACATTTCATCCACAACAAATGAAACAAAATTGAGGTAACATATACAGGAAAAAATATCACCCCAAACCCTTGTCTTGGTTGCTGTTCTATTGCTGAGAAGGTACCATGATCAGGGCACCTCAGAGTAGGAAGCATTTATGGGAGACTTGCTTAACGTTTCAGAGGGTTAATCCATGGTCATCATGGTGGGAGCGTGGCTGCAGGCAGGCAGGTGGGACACTGTAGTGATAGCTGACAGCCCACATCTGATCTCTAAGTTTTGCAGGGTGGGGAGAGGAGGGATGAGAGGAGAGGAGAGGAGAGGAGAGGAGAGGAGAGGAGAGGAGAGCTGGCATGGGCTTTTGAAATCTCAGAGCCCACCACTGGTAGCCCACCAGATCAAGTGAGGCCACATCTCCTAATTCTTCCTAAATAGCTCCACCAACTGGGAACCAAAAATTCAAATATATTAGCTTATCAGACCATGTCTTAGTCAGGGTTTGTACTCCTGCACAAAACATCATGACCAAGAAGCAACTTGGGGAGGAAAGGATTTATTCAGCTTATACTTCCACAATGCTGTTCATCACCAAAGAAGTCAAGACTGGAACTCACACAGGGTAAGAACTCAGGGGCAGGAGTGGATGCAGAGGCCATAGAGGAATGCTGTTTACTGGCTTGCTTCCCCTGGCTTGCTCAGCTTGCTTTCTTATAGAACCCAGGACTACCAGCCCAGGGATGGTCCCACCCACAATGGGCCCTCCCACCCTTGATCACTAATTGAGAAAATGCCTTACAGCTGGATCTCATGAAGGCATTTCCTCAAGGGAGGCTCCTTTCTCTGTAATAACTCCAGCTTGTGTCAAGTTGACACACAAAACCAGCCACTAGAGGCCATTTTCATTCAAGCCACCACAATTCATATGATGTGTTACGTAAATGTACAATTCTGTGTTAGGCAGAAGACACAGATAACCAGGGGAACAAGTGGTATCTGGGCCACAGGTTGGACATGTCCAAAAGAAAGTTTCTGAAACACTGTAGGCTTCTATGCCATTGGTCAGAATTGATCACATGATCATTCCTGCAAGGATGTTGGGAAATGGAGTGTCTTGGTTGGATGGTGATATAAATAGCTAAAATTTAAGGTTTTGTTGTTTGACAGCAGTGAGCCAATTTTTTTATGGGGTTGGTTCTTGTATAATTTGTGGTCATTGAGAATAATTCCATCTTTTTAATATCAAATTTTACAGAAGCACATAACTTTATGAGCTTTAAGATATGGTGTCTTAGTTAGGGTTTGTATTGCTGTGAAAAGACATAATGACCCCAGCAACTATATATATATATATGTATATATATATATATATATATATATATATATATATATATATATATATACATATATATATACATATATATATGTATATATATATATGATTTATTTATTGTTATATGTAAATACACTATAACTGTCTTCAGACACACCAGAAGAGGACATCAGATCTCATTACGGATGGTTGTGAGCCACCATGTGGCTGCTGGGATTTGAACTCAGGACCTCTGGAAGAGCAGTCAGTGTTGTTAACCGCTGAGCCATCTCTCCAGCCCCCACCCTCACCCCCAGCAACTCTTACAAAGGAAACCATTTCATTGGGGCTGGCTTACACTTTCAGCGGTTTCATCCATGATCACCATGGTGGGAAGCATGGCAGTGTGTGGACAGATGTGATGCTGAAAGAGCTGAGAGTGCTACACCTGGATTCAAAGGCAGCAGCAGGAGACTGAACCACACTGGGTGTAGCTTGAGCATAGGAGACCTCCAAGCCCAACCCTTCAGTGACACACTTCCTCCAACAAGGCCACACCTCCCAATAATGCCACTCCCTATGGCCCAAGCATTCAAACACATGAGTCGGTATTGGGCAGCGGGATGCATATCTATTCAAACCACCACACTTGGTGAAGGTTCCTTCAAGGACTTGGGACAGACCTGTTTAAGTGCGGAGCCTCAGGATTCACAGCACAGATACTTTGTTTCAGAGGGAACCACAATCCTTAACAGCCATTGCTCTTAAAACAATGCCATTTCTTTTGAAATGAAACAAAATGTGTCCCCTCTAACTTTTCATTCCTTGGTGGAAACAGAAACTTCAAATGTGAATCACTCACCGAAAGCAAACAACTTAAATTCTCCGAGGCTCACTCTTTCTAATCCAGAAAACAGAGATTAGTAATACCACCATGGGGCTTAAATGAAATTATATGCATACCATGAAGAGACGCACCAAGCTTATCACATAAAAGTGCTGAAGCAGGCAGGAGGTGGGGAAGTGCAGGAAAGTTACGTCTTTGGAAATAACTGGAATATTTCTTATTCAAAGCCAAGGAGAAGGAGAGATTGTTGAGTACCTAGTATGTGTTCAGTGTCAGCTCTAGATCTAAGACTCTTCATATTAGTTAACAAATAATGCACAGTCACAAGAGAATGTCTCCAAAACCTGCAAAGTGAAACATTGCCCAGCTTTGTAGAGGTGTCAACAGAAATGAGTCACTCTGAGCGTGCCAAGTGACAGCAGATACATCACCCATGTTGTTCTACAATTTCTTGCCTCTACAACTTCTTTTAATTTCACATCTCGATGTCACAAAGATGAATGACCAGGCCCTCACTGGGTTTATAGTGACTTGGAAAGAGCCCAGCACCAAGCTGGGGAAAATACTGCTGCAGAAGGGACACACAACTGTCTGGGGGCTTGTGACATCCCTAATCAGCTGTCCACCCAGCAATGGGACTTACTGATTGCTTATTGTTTATAACATGCAATACTTTCCTTTGGTAGACAGATAAGAAGCCACCACAGAGCTGGGTGAGGTAAAGACCACCCATGTCCTAAAACATGTGACAGTCTTCTAAAGATGTGTTGTGTATGTCTCTCTCTCTGTGTGTGTGTGTGCATTGTTAAGTGATAACTCCAGAAGTAAATTATGACTTAATAGCAACCCAATGAACTGATAAGAAATCTGACCAAAGAGGGTATCCAGTTATGGAATGGAAGGGGCCAAGTTAGCCTATATAGAATTTTACCAGCGAGGAAATATCTAACTAAGGTGAGCCTTAGCAAGTGGTTCAAGAATTGGGGGGGGGGGGGGGAGAAAAAAAGAAATGATGAAGAGGCAAGTTGGTTACAGAACATGCATGGTCAGAAATGCAAGGCATGCAAAGAATAAACGGCATAGAACAGACTGTGTGGCTATAAAGAAGATTGAAGTACAAGTTAAGATTCATGAGAGAAGCTGGGTTTTGGGGTGCAAGTCTGCATTCCTGGCACTCCAGAGATAAAGCAGGTAGATCCTGAGTTTCTGTCTAGCCTGGGCTACACTGGAACTCACTGTCTGGAAAACACAAGGTGTGGGGATATGCATAGTTCAGTATACTCAGATGTATGTCTAGCACATATGGAGATATGCACAGTTGAGTATACTCAGATGTATGTCTATCACATATGGGGATATGCATAATTCAGTATACTCAGATGTATATCTAGCACATACAAGGCTCTGGGTTCCGTTCTCAGTACTTGTACTGGCTAGTTTTGTGTCAACTTGACACAGCTGGAGTTATCACAGAGAATGAAGCTTCAGTTGAGGAAATGCCTCCATAAGATCCAACTGAAAGGCATTTTCTCAATTAGTGATCAAGGGGGAAAGGGCCCTTGTGAGTGGGACCATCTCTGGGCTGGTAGTCTTGGGTTCTATAAGAAAGCAGGCTGAGCAAGCCAGGGGAAGCAAGCCAGTAAGGAACATCCTTCCACGGCTTCTGCATCAGCTCCTGCTTCCTGACCTGCTTGAGTTCCAGTCCTGACTTCCTTTGGTGATGAACAGCAATGTGGAAGTGTAAGCTGAATAAACCCTTTCCTCCCCAACTTGCTTCTTGGTCGTGATGTTTGTGCAGGAATAGAAACCCTGACTAAGACAGTACTGAACAAATTATTTCTTTGTTTTTGTTTTGCTTAGCTATCGCTGTTGTAGGCAGGCTGGCCTGAACTCACTGTGTAGCCACAATAGCCCTAAATTCATGACAATCCTCTTATCCCAGCCTTCTGGACACTAAGATTACCCCTCCAAGCCTGGGCTTAAAAAGGATTTAGCACGTACTACTAAAGAAATTTGAAGGACACGATGAGTAATTATTTTTGCATAAGACTAGCAGGATGTTTTTTGTTAATCTTGTTGGTTTTATGAACAATTAATTATTTTTTTCTCCTTTTTTGTTTTATGTTGACAGTGTCCTACCAGGTTGTCCAAACTTGTGGTCTCCCTGCCTCTCCCTCCTGAGAGGGAGGGAGAAACTGGACAATTCTGACTAAAACCCCTGAGGAGCCTGTGAAGGAATCTCTACATGTCCTCACTTCCAAGAAGGAGCACCAGGAAGTGGCTGCTCTTCCCCTCTGGATTCATCTTGTCTGTGTGTAGTTATGTTTTTACTACTAGCCTGAGATTGCAGCCAACACTGTACAGTCAAAAGAAAATACGAAGACAAGTCCACAATGATGTGCTTTTTAAATTTAAAAAAAAAGTAGTTATTATCATTATTCCTTGTGTGGTGGGGGAGCACTCGCCATGGTGATTATAAGGTAAGGTGGTCAGAAGATAACTTTGTGGAGTCAAGTCTCTTCGTCCACCTTCGCATGACTTTGAGGGACTGAACTCAGACTTATACAGCAAACACCCTGAAAGCTGAGCCGCTTTGCCGCCCCCACACAGATTTTCTTCAGTCACTGCCTCTAACACTCCTGAGTCCACAGGACCTGAACCTGGCTGTGAGAAGAGATGGTAATTTCCCCAAGTCCATTTATATTAAGATATTAGAGGTTGAATGTGAAATACACCTTCCCACACACACACCCCGCCCCGCCCAGCTGATAGTGCTCTTTGGGAAAATTGTAGAGCTTTTAGGACAGTAGCCTAGCAAGAGTATCATCAGGAGACAGGCTTTGAGGAAGATAGGTTGGCCTCCCTTGTAGCCCAAGTGCTTTAATCTGCTGAGATACAAAGTAACTGAGTTTCCTCCATTGTGGACCCAGACACTTCAGCTGCCATGGCATCTCTTCTGGACCACAGACATTCTTTGAAACATGCAGCAAGAAACCTTCCCTCTCTTAAGTTGCTTCTGTCTGGCATTTGTTCACAGAGACTGAAAGAAAAAAAAAAACAAATACAGAGAATCGGCACTGAGAAGCCGAATTGCTACTGTGATAAACTTGACCTGTTGGTTCCAAGCCGTGACCCTGGTTTGCAGGAGTGTGGAGGGATTTAGAGATGCTTATTAGAGGGGTGTTATAATCAGGGCTCAATGAGCAACTCTGAGGGGGGAACCTGGTAACCCAGAAGGCAGACAGAAACGTGCACAGTGGAGGCCTGGCTCACGAAGGCTTAGATAGGAATGGGACCTAGAGGCCTCTTGTGTCACATGCAGGCAAAGAAGCTGGTTGTGGCCTGCCTGTGTCCTGAAAGTTTTCCAGAAAGTAATGGACTGATTAATTTGGCAGAGAAAATTTCCAGACAGACTAACATCCAGATCATAGCACCGTTACTACTCAGTACTCTCAGGCCAGTTTACCACAAAGGAGTGGAGACAGGAGGGAGAGGGTGGAATTTTGTTTTTAAATAAGAACTGAGACCTGGAAAGAAATAAGAACTTGTGTAAAGTTGTGCACAGAGCGGGACAAGCCAGGCCAGAGCAGCTGCAGATGCTAAAGAGGCACAGTTAAAGGGAAACCTAGAACTTCGCTCCAGGGTGATAGAAAAGGTTCACTCAAAGCAAAACCAAACCAAACCAACCAAGCAAATAAACAAACAAACAAAGAAACAAGTATTCTTTGTTCCAGGGTATAAAACAGCAACTTCATTTAAAAAGTGGGTATCTAGATGGTGGATGTTGCAGTAGGGGCTCCCTGCTTGAGCAGGGTACCTTAGGGGAATATTTGTCCCAGTTCATTCTCAAAGCCCTGTAGTCATGCAGCGGCCAAGGATGAACTGGCTTTGCCTGAAAGGGGAGCTGAAAAAGGAAAACACAGGAGGGGGTGGGAGGAGAAGAATGAAGCCAAGACAAGGTTCTGATCAAGGCTCCGAGTTTAATACTCAGCACTGTGTTTATAAAGGGCCCACAGACCCCATCCTGTATATCAGCTGAATTACATTGCCAAGCAAGGTCAGCGGGCATTCTATTCTTGTAAGTTCCTGTAGGAACTCACACATGCAACCAAGGCAGATAGACGATTACACCAAGGTTGCTAAGGTCCATTGTGGCAAGCGCTCAAGGCCAGAAGGGCACAAAGGCCCACAGACAGAACTGATGCTGTGGTGCAAGGCGCTCATCCTAAGGTGACAGCAGAGATGACAGCTTGACACCATCTATGGGATCCTGGTGTTGCAGGGATGCATGATGCAAGAGTTGTGGGACCATGGATGCTTGCACCAAGAGACCAAGAAAAATAAAAATAAAAATAAACAAAACAAAACAAAACAAAACGCCAAATTGTAAGGCTGGAGAATGTGTATCAGGGAAAATCCAACAGAGACCAATGTTGGAGATGCTAAGATCATGAGAAGTTGCCAGCCCCAAGGTTCTGAGTGGAGCTAGCCAAGAAAGAAGCTATGTGTGCAACAGAGCTGTAGAGGTGGGGCTACCCAAGGCCATTGGAATCCAGAGGGTGCCACCATAAACTAGACACTGGTGTGGAGATGCGGCATTTGGTGTTTGCCCTGAAGAGATTTGGTCTTGCTTCTGTCCGATCTCCCCCTCTCCTTGAGAATGAGGTGGCTTACTTGGTGCCATTGTGTGTGTTGGCTGGATATAAATTCGTCTTGGATTTTTCCATCAGCTCATAGTTAAAGGGTCAATTTGACTCTCAAACGAGATCTTGGGTATTTTTACTGAGACAACCTTAAGATGGAGGGAGTTCTGAAGTCCTGTGGAAGTATTTTTGCATTTGGAGCTGCTCTCCAGCCCATCAGGGCCAGGGATAGGATGCTATGGTTTGAATGTAAGACATTCCCCAACAGTTTGGACACTTTGGGGAGCTTTGGATGTTCAGAAGACTAACGGTTCACTGTGGGCAGTGGAGCACTGGGTAGTTTGAAGCCTTCCAGAAGCTATGAGCAAGAAGGGTCAGAGGCTCCACATGGGGAAATAGAGGAGTCTGTTCTCTAGGTTTCTGAGAACAGAGAGGATTCTCATTTTTCTGTCTTGTTTCATTTAGCCCTGATGAAACTGAGGGAGAACTCAGAATGGTTCACCTCTCAAAGGTCAATTTTTGAGAGGCCAAGACTGCCCACTTACAAAATTCTCTGAAGCCTAAATCTTCTCTTCTCTTCTCTTCTTTCTTTCTTTCTTTCTTTCTTTCTTTCTTTCTTTCTTTCTTTCTTTCTTTCTTCCTTCCTTCCTTCCTTCCTTTCTTTCTTCCTTCCTTCCTTTCTTTCTTTCTTTCTTTCTTTCTTTCTTTCTTTCTTTCTTTCTCTTCTTTGCAAAAGAATAGAGAATTATTAAAGTAATCTTTATGCACTTAAACATCAGAGCCTGACTTTGTAGTGTGGCCCAGAAATCTCCACAATAAATAATTCTAGCTTCAACATCGTACAGTCTCCTCTTTTCTTCCCACATGTCTCCTCCAAGAGAGGTTATAGCTGGATTATAAAAGACACTGTCTTTAAAAACTAAATTAATAAGAATGTGGCATCCTCACAGAGTAAGTTTCTTCTCTTTCAAGGTACATTCAGTGGCTCTGGGAACTGTGAAGAATTCTGAATTAATTCAGTTGAAATAATACATCTCTGGGCTTCTAATAAATGGGACTTTTCTTTCCTACTGTGGAGAGCTGGCTATGTGACTCATGGCTTTGAACCCCTAAAGGAAATGGTTGGAAATGGTCTCTGATGAGTCATTTTGTATTTGGACGGTGTGATCTCCAGAACATGCAGGTAACTGCTAGGTAAGTAGTGAGTTCTAACTTTTTGTACAGTCCCCTGAAAAAGAGGCAGAGACAGAGATGAGATGTGTGTGTGTGTGTGTGTGTGTGTGTGTGTGTGAGAGAGAGAGAGAGAGAGAGAGAGAAGAAGGAGGAGGAGGAGGAAGAGAAAGAGGAGGAGAGGGAAGAGGAGGAGGAGAGAGTCAAAGAAGAGGTGCAGAGAAGACAGAAGATTCTAGAAGTGCAATCAATACAAACTTCTCTGAGGCCTTGTAGTTTGAGTGCATAGGTATTGACTCCTGCTGAGAACCCAATCATACATAGTTCTGAGTACACTAGACAGAAAACACATGCTGTCTGGTCTCAAGGGATTCCTGGTTTAATCACAGCTTGTATCAAAATCAGTTGAGATGCAAATGAGGTTTCCTAACAGTTCCGTGTGGCAAAAAGGGAGATAGACGGGACACTACTCAGCCTGCTCAGGGCAAGTCAGGAAGACTTGCAGAGACATCTCTAGAAAAGACCTGCGTATTGGCAAGGCTTGCAGAGCCAGGTGGGGAAGAGCATTGCAGCTAACAGGAGCAGACAGCCAAGGAGGAACTGTAAGAAAAGGGGGCGGGGCATAAGAAAAGCGGGTGGGGCATAAGAAAAGGGGGCAGGGCATTGTAGCCAGGATTCACTGAAGTTTTTATCTCAGGGTGTAGGGGAGAGAGAGGGCTCCTTGCTCCTTGCGGGGCAGTTAAATCCTTGCGGGGAGTTAAATCCTCAGTGTAAATGGCTTTACAAAGGGATTAAGGAGTTAGGGCTATACTTACAGTTTATGGGTAACACAAGAGTCTTCTATAGTTTTAAATGAGAGTGAAATATAACAGTGTTTGCATTTTCAAAGAAATGCCCCACTTTGGGGATAGACCTTAACATGAATTGCTGGAAGCTCTGTGTGTGTGTGTGTGTGTGTGTGTGTGTGTGTGTGTGTGTGTGTGTGTGTAATGATTCGGTTAGTAAGGCCACCGGTTGTCAAAGCTGAAAACCTAAAGTTTCATTACCAGGACAAAATGGTTGAGAGAACCAACTGCCAACAAGCCACCCTCTGACCTCTGTGTATATGTATTATGAAAGATTCTCACTGCCTTGACAATAACATACAATCTAGAATATAAACATTAAAAATGGTAACCTCACAGGTACAAGCAAAGCCATACCACGCCACATGGTTTGCTAACTGGCGATAGCTTACCATAGCTCAGTACGAAGCTGGCCGAAGGAAGAATCTTCCCGACTTGGGTTCATGTCTTAGCCCCAGCACTGAATGAGGGCTATGTGTGAGACCTGAGAAAATTAATCTGTAAGACAAGTTCTATCATCTCAAGGGAAAATCAAAGTCCCAGTGTTGTTACACTGGGTGCAGAAGGTTAATACTGCAACAATGCCTTGAATCCAGCAGAAGCCTAAGGGATGGTGATGTCTCTGTTGAATTGTGATGGTTTCCTAAGGGATGGTGATGTCTCTGTTGAATTGTGACGGTTTTCTTTCTCTGCGTGTGTGATTTGGGGTTCTCAGCCCAGGTGATAAATCAGAGGTGGATTCATTGCAGTTGCTCTTCATAGGACATCTTATCCTGGAAAACTTGGACTGAAAAATGGTCCAACAGCAGCTCACGAAAGACTTTGTGATTTGCTTCCAAGTGAAAAAGCCAGGCATGACTCAGGAATTAATCTGAAGTGTTGATAATGAAGTTGCTTCCAATCTAAGAATGAATTCACACAGGAAATGGAATGTTGAGCAGGCACGGGGTAAGTTTGGAGGCTCACACAGCTCTAAATTTACACACATACATGCACACTAAAAACAATGTGTGTGCCTGCCTGCTCTTTTCATCTCCAGCCTTCCTGGAGAGCAGGGACGGCATATGCTTCATTGCAGAACGTTCTTCTTCTTGACAGAATGTGGGGAGCACGCCACCGTGAGAAGAGGAGCAGGCGTTTCTGAAGGACATGGAAATCGCCTATGAGACAGAAAATCCAAACCACCCCTGGCTCACAGTCATGAGCCATTTCAACCTGTCACCCGCCCCCTGGTTTATAACAAGTTATATTACTTCCTGAAATTTCCAAATCAGACCACAGTTGGTCTGTTTTTAAGTTCTCTCAATCATATCAAGCCCAAGAAGATCCACCTTGGTGGGGTTGGCAGTTCTAGACAACCCATCAGAAGGTGCTCACTGTCCACACCACCCCACCGTTCTCCATGGTGAGCCTCTAGAACTTTGGTACACTGGAGGCTGGAAGGAATGGCAATACACGCAATACCGTGTATCCCCTTGATTTGGAGACCAGAGCATAAGTTGCTGGAACCAGTGAGCCATTTGGAAACGTCTATTCACTTCTATTTATTTTTAAGTCATCTTTAAAAACTAGCTCGCAGAGTCCTGTTTGGAAGCTGGAAGTTTAAATAGCAGAAGCTTTTGAGGTTCCTCGTTGCATACCCAGCTCCCCACAACTGTTCTGGAGTGGAGATGAGGGGACCCCGTGATTCTGAGAACACCAGGACCTGCATGGTTGAAGGAAACAGCTGTTACAACTTGTCCTCTGCCTGTCATGTACATGTTCAGCACACACACACACACACACACACACACACACACACACACACTACATAAATAAACAATGATAAGAAGAAAGAGGCAAGGAAGCCTTTGAAAGGCTGCTGTATTTCTGAACTATTGGGTGGATAGCTATGGGTTTGGGGTATAGCAGAAGAAGAAACACAACCACAGATATCTTAATCCTTTAAGGGAAAAAAACCAGAGTTGAAAAGTATAAGAACTACTGATTTGTGAAAATTCACAATGACAGTTGAAATAACATTTGTGGGAAGACATGGCATTTCCTGGTTGTCATGGCAACCCTGTCTCCTTTCTCCGCTGCTGTGTTCATTCAGGTGTCACACCTAATTTAGGATCTGGCTTGCAGGCTGACAACTGGGAAGATCTACCTGTCCCATCAATTAAGATGGCATGCAAATGCAGAAGAGATGCTCAGATGCAACTGAAGGATTCATCCAGGCAACAGTTTCCATGGAGACCTTATTCCCAAGTCAGTCACTGTCAAAAACAAGGATTTACTCATCGGGATCAGACAGAGGAGGGGATTTCTGTAATGCAGGTGTGAACTGGGCAGGTGTGAACTGGGCACCCGTGTCTGGTTATTTCCCTGTGGTTTGCTAGCCCAGTGTTCATTGGTGCCCAGCTGAAGAACAAATATTTCCATTTTTCAGCTCTGAGATAAGATCAGACTTCGTAATTAGAATGCAAATCTTTAAGTAGGAAGGGAATGCAAAGGACTTCAAGATGGAGCCTCATTTTCCAAACACTGAATGAGCTGAGAAGACATACCTGGGGTCACTGAACCTACTGGAGTCAGAGTCAAGCCTGATGGCCGCATAGCTCCCATGGAACCTGCCAGGCTCACTGCATCCAAACGTTCGAACCAACACTGCTGGCGGAAAGATTTTCAGGCCTCCTTAAATTAAGAATGACTTGTCTTCGCTGAGACAAGAGTCACCAGAAAAGATTAAGCTTGTATACACATGACAAATATTCCTAATTTCCAATGTGAGTTTTGGTCCCCTCCAGATATATGCACAGACAGATGAATACAAAATGTGAAGAATTAAACAGGACCCACATGAAAAATGTTTCACTATAAAATATCTATCACCAAGCATTGATCTTCACGGGAGTCCTAGCCTGCGAGCAATCCCTAGCTGGAGCTACTACATAAGGACCTTGGGTGCTCTCTTTGTTACCCTTCAGCCAATTAGCCAGGTCCCATTACACGTAATAATTAGGAGAATTAGGAGGGGAAAATAATAATAATAATAATAGCTGCTTCTCATCTCCTCTCTCTTGGGAAGATTTTCGACTTGAGAAAAATTATTCTGGACAGAATCTAGTTGATGAGTGGGAGAGCTTTAATGTCTTAACAAGAATCTATCTTTGTTTCAAGTATTTGTGTGCATTTTAGTCTTTCTCTCTCAAAAAGCACCGAAATATGGATAGTTTAAAGCAGTAATGATTCTGTGCAGGTATGTCCTCAACAGGGAACAGGACAGTTGTCAGGTTAACGCTGGGACGGGGCTGAGAGCTGGTTCCGTGGTTAAGTGCACGGGCCGCGCCTCGAGTTCAATGTCCCACACCCACATGGCAGCCCAGGGATCTGACGCCCTCTTCTGGCCTCTGTGAGCACTGCATACATGTGGTGTACAAACATACATACAGGCAAAGCAACTCTGCTCTTAAAATAATACACCAAAAGTAAAAGTTAAAACAATTAAAGTTGAGACCTCTGAGATGACAGGACACCATAGCTCTATATAACTTAAGGAAAGACTTTATGGAGAGCGCATTTTTGTCTTGGTGGGGATTTGAGCGCACACTTGAAAAAGGAAAGACTGCACGTGTGGCAAAACTGGGGGAGAGAAGGAAAGTAAAGAGGAAGGGAGAGAAAATGCACTGGACACTTGCTGTAGGAGACGGGCGTGATTTCAGTCTGAGGAAATTATTGAGCACTGACATCCTCATCTTTGCAGGAGGCAGGAGGATCTCCCAGTTGTTCCTTTCTTGGTACGAGAGAGGTCCTTCCCCAATCCCAGCCTAGACGGTCAGGCAGTCTCCCCACCTCCTCCCACCTCCTTGCAGCAGCAATGCAGGGGTCCGTCTTGGCCTTAACTCTGTACATGCTCATGCTCAGGACTCAGAAGTTAAGGCCACAGTGTGTCAATGAGCTGCTCTCTGGGAAAAACAGAACTAGAGTGATTGTTGATATCAACAGTGTAAATAACTCCTATTGTGCATGATTTCACGTTACAAACTCTTTAACAATCAGTCCCAGAGATTTGACACCCTCTTCTGGCTTCTTAGATATCAGGTATGTATGTGGTACACAGACATGCACACAGACAAAATACTCGTTTTTTTTTTTTAAGTAAGTTATCTCAAGAGAACAGAGTTACAAGTAAAGAAAGTTTATCAAACCATGTGTAGAGTAGAATCTGAC
>LR749850.1:823548-857766 GCA_902729485.2 Mus minutoides
GGCCTCTCCTCCCAATGATGGCCAACTAGGCCATCTTCTTCTATATATGCAGCTAGAGACATGAGCGCAGGGGGAACTAGTTAGTTCATGTTATTCTTCCACCTAGAGGGTTGAAGACCCCTTCCGCTCCTTGGGTACTTTCTCTAGCTCCTACCTTGGGAGTCCTGTGTTCCAGAAGTTAATTTCCTTTTGTAGTCTATCTCTTGAGGAATTTGTCTTTAATAATTGCAGTCTAAAACTTTTAAGTTATAACTACAGAAAGAGAGACAGAGAGACAGATAGAAGAAGAAAGAGGAGGAGGAGAAGGACAAGAAAGAGAAGGGAGAGAGAGAGAGAGAGAGAGAGAGAGAGAGAGAGAGAGAGAGAGAGAGAGAGAGAGAGAAAATTCTCTGGGGGTGGACAGAGAGAAACAGACAGGATCGGCAATGCCCTGAAGTAACCCTCCTCGTCACAAGCGTGTTCCTCCCTCTCCTCCTTTAACATTCTGCACGGTGAAATCAGCAATTGTCTTCTGTTTACCATCAGCATAGCCAAGATCATAGCTGAAATGAGAAAACATGGATAGTTTAAGAAAACGTGGCAACACACGGAGCAATGAGCTCCAGCTTTGCTTTGCAGTCTGTGTGGGTCTGAGTGCTTGCAGACAATGGAATTCACTCCATTGAGCTGACATAAAATACAGTCACTAAAGGATATTAGAAAGTTCACAGAATCACTCAACATCCTAGAGCAACCGTTTCCTAAATTACCAATTAGAGTCCTAGCTCCAGCCCACAGGCCTGGCAGGCAGTGATGTTGCTGCTATTACCAACTCCAGAATCACCCCCACCTTTGCTATGACAGAGGGCATTCCTCTAGCACTTTCAGCCCTGGAAATTCCCTGTGTTGGCCACTCCTAACTAGAAACCCATGTGTCTCCATGTTCCGCCAGTCTCTCAAAAAGCTTGCCTCTAAATCACAGCCCCATGAATCTGGCCAGCAAAAGGTGATGGGCGTATCTGCACCCTGGAGGTCAAGGGAGGTTGTGAAATGTTATTTACCCTGGGGAGGCTCTCATTGAATGAAAAAAATAATAAAATATGGGCTGGAGAGATGGCTCAGTGGTTAAGAGCAGTGACTACTCTTCCAGAGGTCCTGAGTTCAATTCCCAGCAACTACATGGTGGCTCATAACCATCTGTAATGGGATCTGATGTCCTCTTCTAGTGTGTGTCTGAAGACAGCAACAGTGTACTCACATACATGAATTAAATAGATAAATCTTTTTTTAAAAAAAATCAACTCATCTATTTATT
Source organism: Mus minutoides (assembly GCA_902729485.2). Lineage (NCBI taxonomy): Eukaryota > Metazoa > Chordata > Mammalia > Rodentia > Muridae > Mus > Mus minutoides. The sequence goes on from LR749850.1 coordinate 824,843, forward strand.
TAAAAATATTTTTAAAATTTAAAAGATATTCAAAACACTCAAGAAGGTTCACTCGCTCTCACAAATGGCACCAATTGCCAAGATACACCCAGAGAATAATTCTGTAGGTGTGTCACTTGTATTTGTCCCTTTCCTGTGAGGTTCTGTTTTGTAAATACATCAACTGTTGTTTCCCAGTTAACTCTAATATAGAGAGATCGAATGAAACATCGGCGGCAAGGAATCGCGCTCCGCTTTTGACCTTTTTTGTATCAACTCGTACTTCTGAACAGTAACCAGCATCTTCTTGAAAATATGGACGGCATTGAAGGCCTTCAACAATCTCGTCCTCTACTTACAGTGATGGTGAAACAGGGTCAGCATGCCTCTTTCGGACTCAAAGCATGACAGCATTCATTCCAGAGATCACTTCTTCCTTCTTTTGTTTCAGGGCACACAGGGAAAACACAGTTTCAGGATCCCTTGCAGCTAGGTGAGGACTGAGTTCTAGCCAATGAAATACATTAATAACACACAAGAGTTTCTCAGCTGAGAACTTTTACAAAACTGTGCTTTCCTTATGTTTTCTACCTGATAGGTGCAGAGGGCTGAGGAAACAGCACAGCCACAGATGGAAGACTGGGTCCATGAAATACCACATAGACACATACATGCTACCCAGCATGGTGGTTTGAATAAGGATGCATTTATTAGGTTTATATATTTGAATGTTTAGTCACCAGGGAGTGTGACATTTTAAAAGATTAGAAGGATTGAGAGGTGTGGCCTTATTGGAGGAAGCATGTCACTGGGGGATGAGTTTTGATATTTTCAAAATCCCACAGCAGGCTCTCTCTCTCTCTCTCTCTCTCTCTCTCTATATATATATATATATATATATATATATATATAGTGTGTATATATATATATATAGTGTGTATATATATATATATAGATATAGATATAGATATAGATATAGATATAGATATAGATCAGGATGTAGCTCTCAGCTACTGTTCCAGCCCCTGCCTGCATCCCACCATGTCTCAGAGGCAAAACTTCTGAAACTGTTAGCCAGCCCCCCGTTATAGGTTTTTTTTCTTTCATAAGAGTTGCCTTGATCCATGGTGTCTCTTCACAGCAATAGAATAGCGGCTGAAATACCCATAAACAACCCCTTAGACTCTCACTTGAATAACTGCTTCACTCATGTTTCAGCCACCATTAATTTTGGAGGTCTGTTATTTAACCTAATAGACTCCCACCTAAGTCATAACTTGGACCTTATTACAGGCATACAAAATGGACTCTTCCTTCATAAAGCACACATGAATACGTGGTTCTTCCTGAACTGTAACAAGTTGCACAATGCACTTCTATCTCTAAATACTTCTCAGCAGCTTAGGGACCATGTGATAGAGTCACAGTGGTCAAGATGATGGTTGGTTGGCACTCACAGAGGTGTTAGTTCACCTGTGTCTCATGAAGCTACCTGCTACAGTGCCTTTTAACTGTCTAACAAGAGTGTTCCCTTGATCACATTAGAGAAGATGGACCAGTGGGATATTGCAAAGCCATTAGGACTTTTGAGACCATTTCCTGAAGTTCTAGAGCCATTGTCTGTGGCATCATTGTCTGCCAGGAGCAGCCATCATTTCCCTATTATTATATAATCTTCTCTAGCCCTCTCAGCCAGGAAGTAGCAAAATACAGAAGAAATGCTCAGAAAAATGTACATTACAGCTTTCACTGTACTTATGGAAGAAGACAGAACTATCCCCCCTTTGAAGGTGCATTAACTTGGTCAGACTAATGGCATATTATTCAGCTCTAAGGGTCCAAATTTCCTGAGTAGGTTTTCCCAGAAATACTTAATGCACCTCAAAAAGCGAACAAACCTTATTCCCTTTAACAAAGAGAAAAGATCTTTTAAGGAATAATTTCTTCACTTTTACAAATGGGAGAAACAACAGCTATTATCAATAAATAGTCTGTTGAACACACCTGTATGAATGTGGGATTACATAGGAAAGATGGCCAAGCATACACCACTCTATGTGTAGGCATGTAAAACATATGTGTGTCTTTTTTATTCTGTGCGCCTGTGTCTACACGCATGCATGTATGTGGTTGTTTGTTGTACCTGCAGTAAGAGGACATGTGTGGTAGATTCTGCTTGCTTTGTTTTTGTTGTGGTGGTTATTTTTTGTTATCCAGTTGTTTGTTTTGAGGCAGATTTTTTTATAAGTAGCCCTGTCTGGCTAATACTTGCTCTGTAGCTCGGACTATTCTCAAACTTCGGACACTATTAACTCTGCCTCCTGAGTACTAAGATCAGAGGTATGAGCTACCATGTCTGGCTTCATATGCAACATATGAATATCTATACATATGTTACATATGTATTAGATTATTATATGATATAGAATATATCACATATATACACATATGTACATGTTCATATATAAAGTTATATATTATATTTTAATTTTTTATATTGATATCAATATTCAGCAGCATACAACGAGACAAGCAAGATGGCTCAGTGGGAAGGACACTTGCTTCACAGCTGCACAGGCCAAGGGTCCTGAGTTTGGTCCCCAGAAGCCATGTAAAGGCAGAAGGAAAGACCCAACTCTACCAAGTTGTCCTCTGATCTCCGTGACACAGTGTGTCCCCACAGCTAAATATAATAAAGGTTTGTTTGTTTGTTTGTTTGTTTGTTTTTCAAGACAGGGTTTCTCTGTGTAGCCCTGGCTGCCTGGAACTCACTCTGTAGACCAGGCTGGCCTCGAACTCAGAAATCTGCCTGCCTCTGCCTCCCAAGTGCTGGGATTAAAGGTGTGCGCCATTCTAAATGAGAGTTGAAGCAAGAAGGCAGAGCTGTTGCTCTGTCGGCCCTCACCTAGGCACATGCACGTCCAGGACATCTTATTCCATCTCATGCTTCTGTAAGAGAATATCACAGACTGGATAATTGACAGACAATGGGAATGTATTTCAGTGACGGTGCCAGAGGCTTGCAAGTGCAAACGTGTTAAGAGCTTGCTTGCTCCAGCACAGTGCTGTAGAAAGCGACCTACAGAGGAAGGAGAGAGAGGGAGAAAAGAGGCAAGGATTGAGGGGGGAAGAAGGGAAAATGGGTGTTGAGTTCATCCTTCACAAAAACACTCTTGCAGTAATAAACCCACCTCCTATGGAAATAATGTCAACCTGCTCATCAGCAGAGCCCACACAATCCAGCTCCCTCTTAAAGACTCCACATCTCAACACTTGCACAGGATAAAAACTGCCCATTGCTTGAGCTTAGGAGATGCATTCAAACCACAGTTCTGTAAACACACCAAAAGTACTGTGGGGTTTCAAGTGGGCCAATTTCCCCACGGAGGACCGGTAAGTAGAGAAGGCTGCTGATACACGCACAGACTATGCTCTTGCATCTGAATTTTTAAAGTGTGAGTTATGTATGGTGTGTGTTCTATATTCAAGTGGAAGACTCATTCCTCAGAGACGGTGACAGAAGGACCCCTCAGAACAGCCGGCATCAGCGGCCGCAATCAAAACTGCATACGTAATGAGACCCACTTGGGCAGAAGGGCCATCCAGCTGAGGTTAAAGGATCCTGAACAGTCTGTGGCCGTTTCTTGTACGGTGAAGTATGTAATTAGTGGTTGGTAATCTGTTTCTTAGGCAGTTTCTTTAACAACCTAATAAATTTTTATACTCACTTTATTCTTCACCACATTTTATTGCTTTTGCCTCAAAGCTATTTTTTATTTTAATGTCATGATAGCCATTATTGGGATGTATGGCATCTTTTGTGGTACCTGCTGAGAAGCAGCGCCGGCAAAAGGGAAGCCACTGGTCACCAGTCAGAGACAAAAGTGGTACAGCCGTGAGGCATGATATGAATGCATGACCAGACCTCCTCCTCTCTAGAACATCTCTCCCAACACCTTAGAGTCCTGAAAGAAAGCAGCAGTACCTGATCAGCAGCCAAGCCAGGGACATCAGAGGAATTTTCCCTACCTCGTTTTTCCTGGCCAAGGCCTATTTATTATTAAAACGGTTAAGAAATCTTATCCAGGAGGGAAGCCATTGTGGCTGCTCGCCGCCTATGTTATTTATATCATTGCTGTGACAGAATGCCTGAGGAAATGCAACTGAGGGAAAGAATGGTTCCTTTTGGCTCATGGTTTGAGGGTAGAGTCCACCATGGCAGAGGAGTCACGGCGGCAGGCTCGTAAGGTGATGGGGCAGCATACTGCGTCTGCAGTCCGGAAGGAGAGAGATGGATGCTGGTTCCTGGTTTATGGTTCTCATTCGGTTTGGACTTCCAGTCCACTGGATGGTGCTGTCTGCATCCAAGCTCTGGAGATTCCCCCACAGTCTTACCCAGGGGTGTGTCTCCTCTGTGACTCTAAAGACAAACAAGTTGACAAAGAATCATCACACCCAATCATAGTTGCCGTCCGCCCTGCGTCCCGCCGTCTGCCCCGCGTCCCGCCGTCTGCCCCGCGTCCCGCCTGCTTCTTTAGCAGGTCTTACTCGTGGCTCATATCTCAGTTCAATATGGTATTCTCAGCTCAGGGCACCTCTAGACTCTGATTTTTAAGGTTTTGGGGGCTTTTTAAAAAATTACATTTATTGTTGACATGCATATGGAATTGTCAGAGGACAAGCGGTGGGTGTTTGTTCTCTGATCAAACTCAAGTCGCCGTGCTGAGCAGCAAGAACCTCTACTCAATGAACCATCCGGTTCATAAACCCAAGATGCTACTTTTTAGAGCTGTGACTCCAGTCCCAGGCACAGGACTCCCAGTATGAGGCGAGATTTGCTTCTCTTACTTGCCAATAATCTGTGTTACCCCTAAAGCTACAACACTGTGTGCTGTAATAACCCAGTATAACCAGAGGCAGTCGTGGCTTAGAAGTCTAGATTAAATAGATTCCATCCCAATTCAATGCCTTGGTTAAAACCCAAATCCTCCTTTGGTTTCTGCCATTTCTAAAGGGTAGGGGGTTGAGGATAACCCCCTAGTTTCATTTCTGTTGCTGTAATAAGACATTCCAACAAAAATAAACTTAGGAAATAAAGGATTTATTTTGGTTCAGAATTCCAGGTTACAGCCCACTGCAGTGAAGTCAAGACAGACACATCATATCCACACTCAAAAGTGACAGTGATATATACATGCTCTTTGTTTTTTTGGACTCAACTACATTGCTCTACTCTTGAACATTTCAGGATCTCCTGCCTAAGGAATGGTACTGCCCACAGTGGGCTGTGTTGTAGAAATATTTAATTCCAATCTGGGGTTTCTACCCTGCCTTTAACCATTTAGTTCCCATATAAAAGACACACACAACCTTGATATTTATAATAAGCCTTAATCAGCACATAAGCTGGGCAGATATGTATCCTCTATGCTATTATGTCTATTTCTCAGCCAACAATCCCGTTAGATAATTTGCCATGTTTTGTCTGGGATGCTCTTAACTCCAATTAGCCAACCCACATGACCATTATTTTATGACTCACCTAACCCATGGTGGCTTCTTCCTCCATTCACCTTCTTCTCTCTCTTGAGGTTCTCCAACCCCAAGCTTGGGAACTCTAAACCCCACCTATGTCTCTTCTGCCAGGTCATTGGCTGTCAGCATCTTTCTTCACCAATCAGAATAACTTGGGGGCAAGGTCACATAGCCTCACTTGGGTCTATGCATGGACTCTCTCATCTCTGGGGCAGGTAGGTCTCAGGGGCCTCACGAAGCAAGGGACCAAACCACAACGGGATCTTCCCATATCAATTAACTTCATTAAGACAATCCTCCGCAGACATGCCCACAGATGACCCTAATGTAAGCAATCCTTTCATTGACTCTTCCCATGTGATTTTAGGGTGTATCAGATTGACAAATTAAAGCTGGGCATCAGAGGAGGCATCTTTATGTTGTATCTTTAGTTTTTATACACTTATGTGAAGTTTCCTCCTCTGTCACATCTGCATAACCTGAACCTGACTGATATCCTGACACGATTGCCAAGCTGTTAAAGAAATCATATTATTCAAAACACCCCCGAGTGCAGTTGACACTTCTAAGGATTTGCGTATCACACAAACAACAGGGTCCCACGACACACCACCAAGCAGAGAAAGCACAGAGCGACCGTTTCTGGTTTTATGAACTAGCACAGTCTCCATTTTTAGGTATCACCTTTGACGTAGTTAGAGCCCAAACATTTCTCAACTCACATTCTTCTCTCAGGGGAAATAAAAGGATTGCCACACACAAGGCAGTTAATTATTCCACCTTTGCCAACACAGTGACTTCCACACAGGACCCTCCATCTCTCCCTGGTAACGTAGTCAGCACCAAGCTGGGACATGACACAGTAACACCAAGCATCAAGCGCCGTGGTTTCATGTGCCCCTTCAGCCCCCCTAATAGCTTATTAAGCATTTTCACATCAATTATCTCGTTTAATCCTAATAGTCCAATGAGGTAATTAGGGCACTGCCATCAACCACAGCTTCCAAGAGGAAACTGGGACTCATAAAGGAGTACAGTAGGAAAACAAGGAGCCAAGCCTGTGTCTGTGGCTGCTCCAGAACCAGCAGAGTCTCGGGGTGTGGCTGTATTTGGAACGCGGGTCTTTGTAGATAGAGTTGGTTAAGGAATTCTATGTGAGGCCCTCTTGGACTTAGACCTCAAGGTGGGATGGAGTTGGGGGGGGGGGGCAACACAACGGGACAGCATGGTGGGACAGGATGAAACGGGGTGTGGTGTGGAGGGGGGAGCTGCAACTGTTAAAAAGGTTTTCCCAAAAGCCAAGGAAAGTGTGGCTCTGCTGTAAACCACCCTCCAGAAGGTTCTCCTGAACCTTACAGAATGTTCTTTCGGTCTTTAAAACAGCTCCGTTTGTGGTCATTTGCTGCAGCTACTCTGAGCGCCTATGGAGATTTTTCCTCATTTGTTGCTTCTGCCCAATCAGATTGCTTGCTACAGCTTAAGGTGTCCCATAAACACTCTCCTCAAAGCAAGAGGCCAAGTCCGTCTTCGGCCCCTTGCGGTTTCCAAAGGAATTGCACCCGCAGGTCCAGCTGTAGACCACAGACAACTGCGAAGGAAGACTTCGCTCTGACCACGCATCTGACTGAGCACCGGGGGGTTTCAGTCCCTAGTGAATCCACTGGTGTCCCAATCCCGCTCAGGACCTCAAATATCCAGTGGCTAAGATGGGTCATTCCTTCAGAATTCTCTTCATAGAACTATATTTTGGGCAACTAGAATGTTTGGAACTTTGTGAGTCAAGAAAAAGCCCCAGGAGAGTATTTTTGCTGTTGGATGGACTGTCGTGCACGCTGAGGACATGCGGGTATCCCGGAGTAAGGAGTGTAGGTAGCTGCAGGTCACTCTTCAAGGGAACTATCAGCTTAAAAAGAGACTGGTGACAGACTGGAGAGATAGCTTAGTGGTGAAGAGCACTGGTTATTCTTCCAGAAGACCTGTGTTTGATTCCCAGCACTTACAGATAGCTCTTGTTCCAGGGGACCTGACACCCTCCTATAGATATACGTGCAAGCAAAATAGTCATGTACATAAAATAAAAATAAATTTTTTTTCAGAGGGGATTGGTGTACATAGTTCCTGCTGAGGGTAGGAACTCGCCCTTGCAGAGCTGAAATGGAGAGGCCCGTGTTTTCTGAACCAGCGGCTGACCCACTCAGCGTCTTACTTTATCCTCTGTGCTCAGCTGCCTATTAACTAAGGCTCAAAATCAATGTGGCATAGGAGGCTCACAGAACTCTTGTCCAAGACGTTTATTTCTGATGTTTGTTTGTTTGTTTGTTTGTTTTTATCCAAGTCACCACTCTGGCTGGCCTGGGTCTTGGCGTTAGATCTCTGCTGACAAGCAGGAAGTTTAGACCAGAACCCTGCAGTGAGTTTCCCCTCCATCATCCCTGCTCACGTCCAGATAGAGAGAGCAGACTACGGGGTCTACACACCAAGTATAAGAACACTAAAACCTCAGGAAGATGAATTCTGGGGCTGGTCATTGCCTTTGTGAACGTCTTACCATGACTGTAATACCAGCCACTCAAGCCAAACACTTAGGTCAAAGGCATAGTTCATAAGGTCAAAGGTAATAAGACCCCCTACCCCGGTTTTTGTTTTGTTTTATTTTGGACACAATCTCGAGTTTGGGAACCTCAATGCTACCTTCACTTCTGATATAATTATAGCTGGGTATAATTACAGGGTTCCCATGACCCGCTTCATGTTCAGTAATTTGCTAGAATGGCTCGTCAAGCCCAGGGTAACCTGGTACTTAACAACTACAGTTTTGTTATATATAAGCCAGACCCGGCCAAGTGGGGGAGAGATACAGAGTAAGCTCCAGCGAGGCCCCAAACACAAAGCTTCCACTCCTCTCGCCCAGGTGGTGTCGTGTCCTCCACGCTGCGGTAAGTAGCAAGACTCCGAGAATCTCTGCAAATAGAATACTTCACCCAAACTTCAGTATGCAGAATTTTTATTGAAGTTTCACTGCATGGGCATGATTGACCAGATCACAGGCTGAATAACTGAACTCAATATCTACCCCTTCTCTTTGCCCTGGAGGTCTAGCTGATGTGTCGGGGTTTTAATCCCACCTTGGGGCCAACTCCCACACGGAGGTACCTCATTAGCATAAGCATCTATGATCTTGTCACATCCTTCAAATAAGCTACCAAGTGTGCTGTGAGCGATACACAGTAGATAATAAACATATTGTCTTCGTCTGAGAAAATTCCAAGGGCTTAGAGGATTCTCACAGGAATACAGGACCAAGACAGTCATATTCCTTGATATATAGTCTAATGTACAAGAGGATTCATTCCTAGAGATAATGTTAATTCTCCCTACCTGGGAGACTTATAAGGATTAAATGATATAATAGGTCTTTCTGACCCTGGTTCTCCTTCTGAGTAGGATCTATCGTATCGCTGAAACCTGCCCCTGGCCACCTAAAAGATGCAGTGTTTGTCAGCTCTTGAGAGCAGCAGAAATGTTTTATGTGTTCTATAAACTTCATGGTAACTGTGCCTTGCACAAAACATTCTAATACATATTTATTGGTTTTCTCGCAAGATAATCTGTAGTTAGAGCTACAACGTTTGAGATTCATGTGTATCTGGCCTTGTTTTATTTAGATATAGAGCTCTCCCAGAACAAAGGCGAGAGTAGCAGAAGCCAAATGTGAAAGAGCGGAGGTAGCTGGGGGATCAAGCAGGGCGGTGGGGGAGGAGGCAGTCTCATCCTGGTGCTCGAACACCGCGTGCATTCCTCTTCAGCATCGAAGGGAATAAAAATTCTTCACATAAATCATTTGTTATAAAAAGGATTTGAGGACTGGGGAGATGGCTCACTGGCTAAGAGGCCTTGATGTGCAAGGACTGACCTCAAACTCCCAGAACCCACAGAAAGAAGCCAGGCATGATTTCATAAGCCCAGGAGGTAAGACGGGGCTGGGGGTCGGAGGGGAGGGGTGCAGGAATGTCTGAGGCTTGCTGTCTGACAGCCTAGCTCCAGGTTCAATGAGAGACCCCGTCCTGAGGAAATCGGTAGATAGTGATGTATCAGGACACTAGACATCCTTCTTTGTGTGAGTTCACAGGGGAGTACATATAACACACACACACACACACACACACACACACACCAATGCACGTGTGCACACGCACACACAAATGCATACAAACACATATATGTGTATGCCCCCCCCCACACACACACAAATAAATTGAACTAAAAGATTTCATGAGTATTATTGTTTCAAACACCTACAAAAGATAATTAAAATTTATGCCATCTATAACAGAAACAAAATTATAAAATGTCTCAAGTGAACTTAGCAAATTGTACAAGGCTCCCTTAGAGACAGCTGAAGAGCATTTCATTCTGAGAATGAGAAGAATCAAACTGGAAACATTTGGCCCTTCAAAAATTAATCTGTAAATTCAATCCAATCCTAAGAAAATCTCCCCAAAGGGTTTTTTTTACATGTAATATGGCAAGATTGAGTTAAAATACATATAGAAAAGTGATAATCGGAATAATTTTGGAATTAAAAAACAAATCTTGAGTCTTTCATTTCTAACTGTAATATAAGGTCCAATAACTTAAACAGAACAGCATTAGAACAGGATTGAATAAGTAATAGGGTAAAATCTATAAATGCTAAGTGTGGTATTTCAAATGGGTGGGCAGGGTGTTTAATAAATAGTGCTGGGTTACCTGACCATCCCCTTGTAAAAAGAGATGAGATCATGGCTCAGTAGTTAATCGTGCTTACTGCTCTCACAGAGGACCCTGGTTCCGTTCCTAGCACCCACATGGCAGCTCATCAGAAACACCAGCTCCAGGGTATCCAGTTCCCCCTACTGGCCTTTGCAGGCTACTGCACACACTTGGTGCCTATGAACTCATACATGTACACACATATGCACATACCAAGAAAGTAAATAAGTTTTAAAGAAATGTTGTTATAGTTATCTAATCCTTGTTATAAAAATAAATTCAAGGTAAGCTATCTAAGTATATAACCATATTTACAACATACAAATGAAAATACATGCATGACCTTGGATAAGCAGGTCCCTACTGGGAGGTTTAAAAGTCGTGAGAAAGAATTACAAAGTTGGCTAACTCAAAATTAGAATACTGATATGACAAACAGGTTGGAAAAAAGGAGATTATTTTGAGTGGATGACTAGCAGAGAAGATCCATAAGTATATTAATAATAGATAAAAATGATTGATTTCGGGCACAGAAAAGGATTATTTTCTACAAACAGGAGGGAATACAAACAATCCAATATAAAAATAGACAAAAATACAAGAAGCAAATGCACAGAAAGAGATGCAAATAGGTTACCAATAAAGTAGAAGACCAGGAAGTTAAAGCAATGATGTGTGATTTTTATCCATCAGATTAATAAGAATTAAACAGGGATAGTCTCAGAAGTATCCAACAGGATCCAAAAATGACACATGTCTTTTGTCTCACTATTAACAACTTTAGTAATTTTGGAATGCATATATGTAATATATATTATATAATATAATACAATATGCTGTATTTTATTACAAGAAGGTATGTTTAAGATATGTAAGAGTGAAGTTGGGAAAACATCAAGTGGCCTCTCAATAGAGGAATAGCCCAACAACTCTCCAGCTCTTCTGTAGAGTGTAGTATTATATAGGATGGAGCAGTATCATATAGCATGGTACAGTGTGCTATAGTGTGGTGCAGTGTAGCACAGTACAGTGTAGTGTGGTATAGGGTAGTGTGGTATAGAGTTATATAGGGTAATATAGTATGTTGTATAGTATGGTCTGGTGTAGTGTGGTGTAGCGTGGTATAGGGTTATATAGGGTAATATAGTATGTTGTTGTATAGTATGGCCTGGTATAGTGTGGTGTAGTGTTATAGGGTAGTATGGTATGGAGTTATATAGGGTAATATAGTATGTTGTATAGTATGGTCTGGTATAGTGTGGTGTAGTGTGGTATAGGGTAGTATACTGTCATTTGTGTGGCACACTGTCTCAACGATAAAGTAACCATAGCAATGCAGATGTATATGATATGTACTTCATGGAACCGTGAAATGTACCCATGTAGAAGATCTTGAAGGTGTGGCGTTCATGGAGAAAGTTTTGAAGCCACAGAGAATCTTATCATTCATATTTTTCAATGTGTATACTTTTGTATATCATATGTATGTGCCTGAGTGTATGTATTAATGCCCAATTTTATCTCTCTTTCTAACCTAACCCCACTATTTTGTCACCCAACTGGATATATCTAGGAATTATTCTTTTTTTTCTTTTCCTTTGTGCAAGGGTGTATTAAACATCTTTACGGGACAACATCCAGTCTCCAGATGCAGCCGCTAAGCCCCTGTTATGCTGTGGGCACTGGATGGGGCATGGCCTGTGACTCTAAGCCCCTGTTATGCTGTGGGCACTGGATGGGGCATGGCCTGTGACTCTGGCTCCTCACCCTTCTCTTGATTTCATCCACAAAGTTGACAACGCTCATGTAATCAGGTAGGGGCTTCTTGGGGTCAGTCTTACCACTTGGGAGGAGCCCATGGCCCACGGAACTGTCAACATAGTGGTTAACAGGTCTCCACTGTGGATCATCAGACCATCCACAAACTTCATGGATTTGGCTCTCTGCCCTCGGTGCGTCCCATACACCACAACCTCAAAGCCTGTGGCTCCTCTCTCCACAATGAACCGCAGCACAGCGTAGCAAGCCCTTCATAAGCCTTCCTAGGGGTTTGTAACAGAGACTCTGCCTGGTGGTGGCACATGGACCGCTTGAAGTCATCTTTCTGCATAAAGCCCTGCGCTGCTCTCAGGGAAGCTGAACCTCATCCAGACTATTGCAGTCGACTCTGGGATCCCACATGCTACTGGGGTCAGCTCTGATGGCACGACCCTTCTCACCAAGAACATCCTGTGTTCTCATGGTTAGAACAGTGATTTCTGTTCTGTGCCTGTTACTTCAGGACTTCAACTCCAGAGTAGCTGTCCTCAGCCAGCTCCGAAATGAGAAAGTCATCATTCAGCTTTGAAGATGCCATCAGCTGCAAAACTTGCTCTTCTTGGAAATCTGTACCATCCGCCATCTTGCCACTGTGCGCTGGAGTAAGGAAAAAGTGAAATAGGGCTGTTGTTGTTGTTGTTGTTGTTGTTGTTGTTGGGGGGGGGAGAGGGGGTTTAAGGAAGACTTTTTCTGAACCTCAAGAGACTTCAGCAGAAAGAGCAGCATTCTGTGGTTATCTCCTGTGCTTAGATCTGTACCCCCAATGTTTCATAGTTAGCTTCAAAAACATAGTACCATACAGACTTTGCAGGTATTTGCAAGCTGCAAGCTGTTCCTACTATAGACCTAAGCAAGCGCCACCTATCTCTGTGCTCCTAAAGGGAGAGCCATCTGCATGGAATATTATTCCTGATTATTTCTCATCTCCTCTGTTGTCCTGCTTTGCCCCTTTAGAGAATTGTCTTAAATCACGAGTATAGTCCAATTTTATGTATGCACATCTGGAAAAAGAAAAAAAAAAACAGATAGGCATATAACCAGCCTCAATGCACACATAGCGCAGTATAAAATGAGCAAGCGGGTTTAATCAACACTCAAATAGCGGTAGAAATGACTCTGTCTTTTCATTACTTTGTAAAATAGTTCTTCAAGCATCAGTAGGCAGTGTGAAAGGGAGCAAGCTGGACTGTAAGGCGTGGGTGATGTCCTGGGCCATTTATCTCCAGGAAACAGGCTGTGTGAATCTCTTTGTCTGTGGGTGGGAAGGAACTGAAGTGTGGACGAAGATCACTCACAGCATTACAAACACCAAGACCGGCCTGGTGGCTTCCTGGAGGAGCTGGGGCTGGTTCCCTCCTTCCCTTGAAGCTACAAAGTTTCTCAGGGACTTGACACTTTGAGCCCTAAGACAACCCCCTCCCAGTCTATCCATGTTCACAGGTAAAGGGTTCTAGCAGGCCTGGGCATAGCAAACATTAAAGTCAGGTTTTGACCTTTAACCCCATTCCCTCCTCCTTGCTAGAAACTGTTAAGGTCCTAAAGCTAGCAGCCAAGGTCCACTCCCTTATTTGGCCACTTCCTCTTTAGGCTGACCACCAAGGTCCAGCTATCAAAGAATTGAAGTCCAGCAATCAAAAGCCCTCTTTGGCTCACCTAATTAACCTGTCCAATCAAAACAAGCCAACTCATCCTGCATGCATTTCCCCTTTGACCTCCACAAACCGCTGTTTACCCCTGTGCCATGTATGTCACCTCTGTATCCAGAGGCAGTAAATGTCCCTTGCCCCTTTCTCCTGTCTTTGTTCCTTATCCCTGCCCTTTGTCCCTCTGGGGCAAATAAATCTTTGTGAGAAGAACTTGGTCTTAGGATGTCTGGAACCGACTTTGAGGTCCCTAAACAGACAGACAGCCACCTCAGCATTTATCGCCTGTGAAAGTCCCTAGAGATTCTGTCACCAGAATGGCTAGATGCAGCAACTGAAATACCTTTCCTCCACGATGGGCCAAGTTAGGGTCCATGTCCCAAATAGAAATGGAAACGAAGAAAGAAAGAAGGGTGGCAGTTTTCTTACGGGAAATCTCCAGCTGAGTTTCCTCTGTACCATCTGCCAAATGTGCCTTAAAGTTTACCTGTCAGGCCCTCTGCTCCAGTCAGAGTCTGACTTACAGAGTGGCAGTACACAGCCTGGAGCTGCAGACTCAGCTGACAGTGGAAGAGCCCTTCTCTGCAGGGTTGAGAACAAGTTTGCTAAGGAACCTGGATGAAGTTGCCACAGGACAGGGCAAGGAGATGACTGAATATGTAGCACATAGGAGAACTGAAAGACAAGGAATAGTCTGAAGAAACATCCTAAAATCGCTGATGGGGCAGGGTGGGGAGGGTGAGGATGGGGCAGGGTGGGGAGGGTGAGGATGGGGCAGGGTGGGGATGGGCATCCTCCTGGGGGAAGGGCTTCCAAGAGGTGGTGATTTTGTTGAGTGTGGTAGTCCCAGTGCAGGAAGGGGTGGGGCTGAGGCAGGAGGATCATGACTTCCAGAACACTCAGCCAACCTTCCAGACAGCAAGTGTATTATTAGTCAGAGTTCTCTAGAGTCACAGAGCTTATGGGTAGTCTTTATATAGTAAGGGAATTTGTTATGATGACTTACAGTCTGTAGTCCAACAATGGTCAATTGTGGGTGGGAAGTCCAAGGATCTGGGAGTTTCTCAGTCCCATGAGGCTAGTAGATTCCAGTAGAGGTGCTGTCAAATAAATGCAAGCAGGAGAAAAACAAATCTTCCTTCTTCCTTCTTCCGCTGTCCTTACATAGGCCTGTAGCAGAAGGTGTCCTTACATAGGCCTGTAGCAGAAGGTGTCCTTACATAGGCCTGTAGCAGAAGGTGTGGCCCAGGTTCAAGGTGTGTACCACCATGCCTGGATCTGGGACTTGTTTTGTCCCAGGCCTTAAATTCAGAGATCCCCTTCCTTAGTTTCCTGGGATTAAGGACCTGTAATACCTTGCCTGGGCCTAAGCTTTTCATAGCCACTATGACTCAAGAGCTCCATGCCAAGATCCAGGACAGAAACTTGTATCTCCCAGCCTCAAGATCTGGATCACAGGTGAGCCCTCCGATTCTGGATTGTGGTCCATTCCAGATATAGTCAAGTTGACAACCAGGAATAGCCATTACAGCGAGTCTCTGTCTTTTAAAAAAAAAAAAAAAACAAGAAAAGATGTCAAGAGCTGTCAGAGGGTTGTGGGGTTAGAGAAGGCTGCGCTCAGACAATACCTCTCAGCACCTGTGTAGGGTTTCACACGTGAAGAACCCAAGGCGCTGGGATCCCACAGAGGGAGGTAGACTGGTGCGCAGTGGAAGAGTTAGAACAGGTGGAGGTCACAGTGAGCTAGGATTGCCTACATCCCTGTTTATCTATTGTGGAGAGAGAGGACAGTTTCTGAGGGTCTCTTCTGAGAACGTGATATAAATGAACCTTCTTAGGTCTCCAGCTTTTCCTGCCTTGTGTGGAAAAGACATGCTTAGTTCGTTTTGGTCGAGTCTAGCAGGATCTCCTTGCCAGGCTCTGAGCACTATTGAAAGACTTTTCTTCCATCCACACTCTGTGTTTTTGAGTAGAGCAAAGACGCTCCATCAGCTTTAGAAGGAACAATCTGGTCTCAGATGTAAACAGCCCTGTTTGGAAGACTCTTCTCTACCTTCATTTCTCAGCACAAGGCCTGGGTTTTCCCCCCATTAGGCCAGGGGCAGGCTCAGCTTTCCACATATCTCTGTGAACAAAGGAAGAAAAGGTCACCGGGAGACAGTTACAGAACACGATTTGTGCTAATAAAATATTAATGATGGCTGGATTTGTGGCTGTAGTCACTAAAGATGAAGAGAAGGGGGTGGGAGATGGGGCCAGAGAAGTGGTAAAGACAGAGACTTTGCTCAATTGTCTTGTTTCCTCCCTCCCCGCTGGGCTGCAACAGTAATGAGGCCTCTTGGGGACCGTTTGCTTAGATGCTCAGATTTTACATTTTCTGTGTTAGAGGAGTATCTTGGTCTGCAGTTCACACACACACACACACACACACACACACACACTATAAATTAACCTGTTGTAGCAACATCCACCTATGCATGTATAGAACAGAGATGGAAATTGAGGCTCGAAAAGTCTGTAATCAAAAACAAAACAAAAAAAAAAAAACAAAAAAAAAAAAACAACAAAAAAAATTCTATAATCACAGCACTTAGCAGGTTGACTCCAGAAACAATATGAGATCAGCCAGGGCTACAGGAGACTCTCTTAAAACTAACTAACTGAATGACTTGATCAGCAACTTAAATGTCCCTCTGGTTTAGATGCACAGTGCTCTCTATGTGACTCAAGCAAGCAGCTGGTTATACAAATGGAATGGTTAGATTGTCCTCAGTTGCCTGTATATTAAAGGAACCTAAAAGAGTTGTCACGACAATTCTCCTGTAAGGTTTTCATTTCTGAAGATTCGATTTAGTAAAACTACTACTAATAATAATAATTGTATAGCTCTTTCTAATATACGAAACCCTAGAAATGTGTATGACAGGGCAAGACAGTGCAGAGGTTCCTCCATTTTGCATTCTTGTTGAGGCCATTTTATCTCCTTGATGAGAAGCCCTGTAGAAAATTACCCAGCTCTATTCTAGGAACCTGAGGTCCAGAGATCCTGGCTGGCTTATCTCAGCTTCTGTTAATCTGCCTGCTTATGCAGAATCTACCCTTCAGCTAACTGCTTATCTTAGCCTCTGTCAAACTGCTTGCTTGCACAAAGGCTCCTACTGTAGTTGTGGAATGAGATGCAAGGATGTGATTTTTGCTTTCAAAAACGCTGTGCTTTAACACAGCATTGGTACCTTAGTCCCAGCCAGCTAGAATAAAGACTTTCAATTGGCTATAAATTGTGTGTGAGTAGTCACCTTTGGTGAGCTCCCTATAACATGCGTGGCTTTGTTAGATTCACCGAGTAGATTAAGTTACAGGTAGATTCTATGGTATTTCATCAGTCTGTGCTTTCATGTACCATGTGGATCTGTGAGCCTCCTTAAATCCATGCTTTGGGTACCTAATTCGTTATTTTGGAACAAAAGAACCTTTTGCTCAGATGTGCTGATGCTCATAAGGTCTCCATAGAAGTAACTATGCATTAACCTCTGCCATGGCTAAAACTGAATTCACAGAGATGATGGGAAATGAATTAAAATTGTAGGAGTGGGAAGGGACAGTTCTGAACAATAAAGCAGTCAGAAGACAATTGATATCTTTTGCTTTTAGCTGCCTGGTTAACAAATGGTAGTTAAAACTGTATGGGGTAGAATACCCATGTAGTTAGCTCACTAGTGTACTGAGCTATGAAACGGTGCTTATGGGGGGAACTGTTTCCACCTACTCTTTAGAAGGTAGCACAGCACCTTTGTCAGGAATGTAAAGTCTTCACTAGCAGTCCAGGTGTCTTACATTTCAACCCCAGTCTCACTGCTTCATCACTGAAAGAGTTTATGGGGCAAGTTGGGCCCATACATGATGTTCATCCTAACATGAGCATCAGACCATGCTTTTCTCTTCGTGTGTTCTGTGTGTTCTATGTGTTCTAAGAGAATATTACTGTCCATGCTGTTTATGATGAACAGCCATGTACTAGCTCACAGTTCTGGAGCCTATAATGTTCCAGATCAAAGGGTGGGTATCTAGCAAGGAGTTCATGTTGCATTGACCCTTGGCAAAAAAGATCAGAGAGTGACAGTGGTGGACCATAAGGAGGAGGAGGAAAAGAAGGAGGAAGAGGGGGAGGAAGAGGAGGGGAAAAGCAAGAGGGAAGAAGACTGAACTCACCTTCCTGCAATGAAACTATAATAACTCTAACCACCAGTCACTAGTCTCCAAGGTCCAGGACTGGAATGTGCAGTTGGTTTCCAGGGGCTGGAGATATGACTCAGTGGTTAAGAGCACAGGTAGTTGTGGCCAAGGACCAGGTTCCGGCCTCAGCAAGCTGGGAAAGGTATCAGCAGACAGTGCTTTTGATTCATCGTAGCTCAACCGCATTCCATGCCTAAGTTAAACCTGACATGGACATTAAGGCTTCTAAGCCTCCAAAGCCTTGTGCCAGCCATTTTCATCTCTGCTCACTAGAGATCTCTGGCCACTGCCAGCCATTTTCATCTCTGCTCACTGGAGATCTCTGGTGCCTTCAGGGCAGGCAGACCTTGTACCTTGGAGCTTGTTGCTAAAATGTGCGCTTGTAATTTGCCTCAGATAACATTCTCAGATTCCCACTGCTGCCCTATCCCACCTCTCCAATCTCTCAGGAGGTGGTGCAGCAAGCAAACGTGAGCATGAATTCTCTCTTCATCCAGTTAAAGAAGACAAGGCCTTCTTGCCTTTCTGAGTGTCCGGCATTAAGTAACAACAATGAATTTCAGACCTCAGAAACACGGTTTGCCGTGAAATGATGTTTTTGAAAAGAAGTCAAAGGAATCTCCACCACCTCCCTTTTATTTTATATTTTAAGTGTTTTGTTTAAAGGTTTCTTTTACTACCCAGGTTCCAAAAATAATCCTGTATCAATCCTCAATCAATATTGAATCTCCCTCTGAGTAATCACCACTGTCTGGGAGCTATTTTTAACTCTCATCTCCTGTTTGTCCAGACTAGCTGAATCTTTATTGCCTTTAAAAATAATAATAATAACTTTTTTTTACTGCTCCAGAGATACAACCCAGGGACCACATATAAGTGGACATCTCCTAGACTCTAGGTGAGGGTTTCAGGGCCCCGATATTATATAGTACAACCACAGCCAAAGGGGCTTCTGTTGTCAGATGCTTTCCAAATCAAGCAGCAAAGCAAAACAGATGATTTTGCTTTTAAAGATTTGTGTCTATGTTTGTGTGTGTGTGTGTCTATGTTTGTGTGTGTGTGTGTGTGTGTGTGTGTGTGTTATCTGCACACATGTTCACAAGTATGCACACCCGTATAAGAGGCTGGAAGAGGGGGCCAAGTGGCTTCCTCTGTCATTCTTTGCCTGTTCCTTTGAGACAGGATCTCTCCCTGAACCTGGGACTCCTGTTTTCTTGGCTAGGGTAGAACCTGGGACTCCTGTTTTCTTGGCTAGGGTAGAACCTGGGAAGTGTCTGCAACCCCCTGTCTCTGCTCCCATCAAAGTTGAGGCTACAGGTAGGCCCCGGATGGCCAGCTTGTTATGTGTGTACTGGAATAGAACACAGGTTCTCGTGAGTCCATAGCAAGCATTCTTAACCTCCACGGCCTCACTTCAGCTACAAAAGCGGTGCTTTTAAAGCTCAAAGCTATGGTCTCTATCTTCCCTCCCCTTCTCCATCACAGGTTGTCTTATATACTGGCTGACTTTAACACTCACTGCACTGAGTGTGACCTTGAACTTACAGTCCTTCTGCCTCCACTTCTCAGTAGTAGAGACGCAAGTATGTGCACAGCAACATGCATGTTTTATGGGCTGCTAGGGATCAACCTGCAGCCTTCAGGCATCTAGGACAGCACTCCTCATTGAGGAACATCCCCAGCACCTAATATAGCTCTTGATGTACAATGTTCAATGTTTTTACATAATAAAACCATCTTTTCTCAAGAACCAAAACAAAATTTGATTAAACAGTCTCTTGATTTATCCAGAATTTGACTTCATAGTGAATTTTTTGTCTAAAACTTATTAAAATAACACAATACACTTTTGAAAGGAAAGAGTTAAATGTATATTTAGGTTCCCTGAACAGAAAAGCAAAGGCAAGTCTCTTCAGAGTAGATACCAGGCTAGGAGAATGACTCCCTGGTGACACTCGTGCTTCGCGAGCATCAGAACACAGTGCCCCTATCTAAAAAGACAAATATGGTCGTGAATCTCCATCACCCCAGTATTGGAGGGCAGAGGCAGATGTACCCAGAGGGCTCACAGACCAGCCAGACCAGCCAAAGTAGTGGGCTCCAGTTCCTGTCCAGTCTCAGGACAGTTAAGCAGAGCGCAACAGAAAAAGTCAACAGACGTCCTTCTCTAGGCTCGGAGTGTGCAAGTGAGGACCTCAGTGAGCACACACACACACACACACACACACACACACACACACACACAAACATACCACACACACATTACAGATACATACCAAAACACACAAGATACCACACACACACACCACACACTCACATACCACACACACACCATACACACACATCACAGACACACACCACACACTCACACACACCACATACTCACACACACATACCACACACACACAACACAACACACAACACAACACACACATACATCACACATGCACACTGCACACACAACACACAAACAACACACAACACACACGAACACACCACCTGCATGCATGATAGACAGAGATAGACAGACAGATGATAGATTATAGATAATTAGATAATACATAGATGATAGAATGAGAGGATCCAGCATGCATTTTCCTAAGCTGTTATGAAATGGCTTGGTCCACGTTCCACGCTGTGTATGTATAATCTAACTGAGGCTTTTTTTTAAAGTCAAAATCCCACCTATTTCAACGCAATTTATTCTAGACATCTCAGGAAATTGGATTCATTGCTTTTTAAAAAGAAAATAAATTTGGCAACTTAGTTCAGCCGCATCCAGTACCATGTGTTTGGGCCCAGCACGGGAAGCTTGAAATGGCCATTAGTTCTTGCTGCCAACTGGGACACTTGCAGGCTACCTGAATCTCCAGAGTGCAACATATTTAATCAGGAGCTAGAGATAACTGAACCAACGTCCACAGGAGCATCTTCCTAAAGCCAGCTTTAAAGCATCGGCCCTCTTTGTTGTTTAAGACTGTTAGACGCAGTCATGCTTTCTCTACAAGCTCCCCAGTAGTTCAACGGAGCCTACATAGTACCCTTTTTCACTGTGAGTCTTTTGTGTTAAGAGAAAAAAGGGTTCCCAATCCTGAGACTTGGCTATACAAATATTTTAGTATTGTATTTGCTCTCTGTTTCTGAACTAGCCACCTCTATATGACAAAGTTGGTTTGGTTGGTGCGGGTGGAGAGAGACAAAGTCTGAAAATGGAAAATTACAAACAAAATCTTGACTTTTTCCAATATTGAGCTAAAGCTACAGTAATCCTGTGTGTGTTCTCACTTTATACTTTGGTGATGCGTATATCAGATGAGGTCCCTATTCAGACAATCTTCTACTGAACAAGAAGACAGTGACCATTGACAGACCTTATCCTCTACCCCTAACCCAAGAATGATGGGGTGTTAGAAGTGCCTTTCATTTGGCTGTACTTATCACCTGTCACTTGTAGTTCAGGGATAGCATTATTCGGGGACAGTGCTTGACTTAAAGGCTAAGAATCACTCTGATAAATTATGCTAAGTTGTTATAATTTGTGAGGTTAAGCTTCATTTAAAGCAGTTAAATGGTGATTATATTAATAGAGACTGTTGTTCTTGATCTACCTAGAGAAACTGAATCTTAATGAATATTTTACAGTTTATTTGGTGTCAAAATTAATTTATTATCCCACTACAATGTTTGATTAAATAGCCTTAAAAATCACCTAGTGGGGCGGGAGAGATGGCTCAGTGGTTAAGAGCACTGACTGCTCTTCTGAAGGTCCTGAGTTCAAATCCCAGCAACCACATGATGGCTCACAACCATCTGTAATGAGATCTGACACCCTTTCCTGGTGCGTCTGAAGACAGCAACAGTGTACTTATTTATAATAAATAAATAAATAAATAAATAAATAATCTTAGAAAAAAATCACCTAGCTTCACGTCTGTGATAGTTTTTTTGGTCAGCTTGATACAAACTAGAGTCATCTGGAGAGAGGAACTTCAATTGAGGAGAAATACCTCCATCAGGTTGGCCTGTAGGCAAGCCTGTGGGGCACTTTCTTGATTGTGATGGATGTGAAAGGGTGCAGTCCACTGTGGGTGGTGCCATTCCTGAGCAAGTGGGTCTAGGAAGATGCAAGCTGAGCAAGCTGTGCAGAGCAAGACAGAAAGCAGCTTTCCTCTGTGGCTCTCACCTCTGCCTCTGCTTGAGTTCCTGTCTGAATTCCCCAGGAATGAGCTGTGCTCTGGACATGGTAGCCAAAAATCCCTTCACTCTCCACATCTCTTTTGGTAATGGTGTTTACCGCAGCAAGGCAAAGCAAACAAGGATGACTACCTCTGCTCGGTTATCTCACTTTAAACAGTTTAAACAGTACACTAGTGTCTAGAACCCATTGCTATGCTTGGTATCTGTGCCACACAACTTAAGGGGCTGCCCTTGAGCTTCTGAAAGGTCTGATGGCCAGTGGTACACGGCAACAAATGCTTCTCTATCAAATGGCCTTACCGCCTTCACATAGCCTTTCCTGGCCGAGGTGAGCCGTAATATATCCCTGAGAAACAGAGCAGTAAAGTCAGCATGTACCCTCTCTCCATCCAAGTTGGGATCACACTGCCACCACCAGCGGACAAAGCACTTGCTACACCGCATGAGAACTCGAGTCTGGATCCTTAGCATCCAAAGAAAAACCCAAGAAAGCAATGTGTATTTATTACCCTACCATGGAGGGGATGGAGAAAGGCAGATGCTAGGGTGGTGGACAGGTGCTGGCCAATCAGTCAAGTGGAAAAGATGAGCCCCAGAGTCAGTCAAAGGACCTGTCTCAAAATGGGGAGGGAGGTAGAAGACAGGAGAACAAGAAAGAGAATATTTGTTGTAGACACCCCTGGGTTTTTGCACACACACACACACACACACACACACACACACACAGGTCTGGACATACACAAGACTGACAATTGAGCATACTTGATATCCAGGGGACCACAAGAAGGAAGATGAGCCCCTCCCTTTAGACTCCAGTTGCCCCAGAGAAGCAAGAATTCCAGTCTAATTAACACCTGCTTAAGGCGTTTCTCTCTTCCCAGCTCTAAGCCTGAAGTTTTCCAGGGATCTCACACAGCCCTGTTTACAAAGGCAGGAGCAAACCCCCTCGTACAGCCCCAGTGACATCTGGTTGTACCTTCTCATATTATAATTCCATCCAAGACATCTCCCCATAGCTACTCATTAATACACTTGTGGAAAGAGAGAAAAGAAGAAGAAAAAGGTTTCCTAGCAACATTGAGAGACGTCAAAAGGATGTGTGCCTGTGCGTGTGCGTGTGTGTTAAAGCTATGGCAGTTAAGCTATGACAGTTAACTGTGACACTCCCACTCTTGGGCATGTTTCCCCCCCCCCCTTTTTAAGAAACCCACACCATGCTAACAGAAGTCCTTACTTTCTTCTGAGGGCCTCTCTTCCTCATAATCTACATGCTTAAACCTATATTAAAATATTTTTAATATATCTCCAAATATGCCTCATCATACCAGACTTGGTCAGAAATTCTTTCCTTCCTTGGAGCCAGAAACCCTGGTGTGGCCTGAGTTGGGGGTCCCCAAAAATCTAAATGGACTCTTCAAACTGCCAATAGGAGCTGTGTCTCTCTTCTCCCACTGCTGGCTGAAGGACATCAAATATGTGGGGTTTTGCCTTGGTGGTGGGGCCCCAAATCTAAACACAAAATTACACACATAACCTGAGTGCTGTCGCATGCAATAATTGTAATGACCTTGTATATAAACCATTTTGTGGTGTGGAATTTTCCACCTCTGTCAACACTCAGAAAGTTTCAGAGCTTAAAGCCTTTAGGATTTCAGCCTTCTGGAAAAGGAACACTGTGTGCATTTCACCATCTAGGGACTGTCTTCATCAACTCTCTATTTACCACAAAGCAAAACCTGAATTTCTGTCCATCCATCTGTCCATCTGCCTGCCTGTCTGTCTTTCCTTCATCTCCACCTAGACAATGCTTTTCCAGTTTTGGCCTGTTCACACACTTCCCAGCTTCTATTTTCCACTCAGTTACGCCATGTCCACAGAATCACCCGAGACTTATGGAACACTAGCAGTCTCCTCAATGAATTTCCTTTAGTCTGAAAACAATTGCTATATTCTATAACTCCATGATTTTAGGGGGAAAGGTGACCTGCCTTACACAAGGAAATTCCTGAAGTCCCAAAATCAAACCCCAAGCTGCTAAGCTCTGTCTGTTTACTCTTAGGACGTTAGTCTTTATATTTAATGATTCTTGCAGAGAACACACAGTAGGCTCTTGCTTTTTACCCAATCATTCAATGTCTTAATTGTGTGACGTAGACTTTTTACATGTGACATGATTGTGTCGATGTGAGATTAGACCTGTGACCTTGGTGACTCATTTTCTACTCCTCAATATCCTTTCAACTCTCCTAGCAGCTTACATATCTAGAATTCTTATAACATTTAATCTACTTATTAACTTATTAGCTATAATATAATGTGATTATTTTTATGCTTTCAGGCTTGCACATTTTTATGTGATACTATCTGTCTTAAAATAATAATATTTTATTTCACAAGTAATTTAAGATTATTAGAGCCACATAATCCCACTTCTCCCAGTCTCATGCCAGTCTTACCATATACATTATTACAAACTTCACAATATATAAGTAGTGATTTTGTTTCAAAATTTAACATTAATGAAATTCAACTAATAAGAATAGATTGTTAGCCAAATGTGGTGGCTCACACCTGTAACCCGAAAATATTTGGGGATAGGAGTTGAGGCAGGAGGATCACTGAGAATTCAAGTCCAGCCTGGGCTATATAGTGGGTTTCAAGATATCCCAAGTTGCAGGGGAAGATCCTGTCTCAAAACAAGTAAGTAAATGAATAGACAAACAAGAAAACAGAAGTCACCGTACACAGAGTCATACAGTTTCCATTTGGGAAGTCAGTATTCCCTCAGCGGATACAGGTTGTAACTCCCTTAGTGGATTCTGATTATAACTGAATTTCATTTTCCCTCTGCCCAGATCTGTCACCTTTCTCTATCTTTGCTTGGAGTGCAGGTTCCCAGGTGACAGTCTTCTTCGCTTCTGTAAGTCCCCCTTCCTTCCATAAAGCCATTTCCCATAGACGCAGCGTCTTTTCTTTGAGGCGTCATCAGCCGGCGGCTCTGCAGCTTGCGTGTGTCTGGGAAGCCTTTGTCGCTTAGGTTACTCCTTGTTTTCCTGTGCCCATCACCTCTAACCATTGGCAGTGCCCTTCACCTCTAACCACTGGCAGTGCCCTTCACCTCTAACCACTGGCAGTGCCCTTCACCTCTAACCATTGGCAGTGCCCTTTACCTCTAACCATTGGCAGGATTCTCTCCTTAGTATTGTTTATATGCAAAGGAATTACAGTGTATCTTGGATTGCTCATTTTCATCATGTGTGGGATTTTTCACTTTGTCTTAGAATTGTAAGTTATAGTTTACATTGACTCTGTGTGTGTGTGTGTGTGTGTGTGTGTGTGTGTGTGTGTGTGTGTGTATGCACCCACATATGTGTTCCTTTAAATATTTTTCTTCCCTCCTCTTTTAGGAATTCCACTCATACACACAAAGGGACCTGAAAGTGTCCCAGAGGTCAGAGGTCAGAGGTCAGCAATGCTTGCTTTTTCTGTCTTCTTCTCAGAATGTCTGAGCAGTTCTATTGTGATGGACCATCCTGACTCCATCTCCAAATTAGAACCCATCTTATTAACAAGGTCAAAATAAGTTCATCCCTGTTTTCTGTAAACTTTAATTTGACCGGGTCTTGACCCAATTGTGTGGAATTTGACATATTCCCCACCCTGTGCCATGACCTCCACCCTGATAAGATAGTCTACCAACAATTTTGAAATGTTCAGCTAAGTTCCTACAAGATAAAAATTTCTCTGGAAATCCCTGGACCCTTGAAAACTCCCTAGTCTGGGAGATATATAAACCCCATCATCTCCTGTGTTTGATGCTGTTCAAACTCCATTTTAGGGAGATAACCCTGTCTGACAGAAAATAAAGCTTGCTTAATTCAACCAAAGAATTTGGGTGATGGTGTTTGCTGGGATTAACAATTTCTATGCTCTCAAGCCGCTACTCTTTTTTTCTTTGGCAGTAACATGAAGCTAAACAGATACAATTGTTGTAGCTCAGAAATTGCAGCTTCTACCTCTGTAAGTTTTTTTTTTATCTTTTCATGTTTTTGTTTAATATATTAATTTTATTCTGAGTCATTGGCAAATGGAAGTTAACAATGACTGCATTGAAGGCTTTATCTACAGTTCTCTATCTTTTCTGGATTGTCTTCACCGCACTGATTACTCTCTCGTTGTGGGTGACATTTTTCTTCCTCTTTATGCTGGCAAGCTTTAATTGGATGTCAAACATTGTAGATTTGGTGTTGATGGATACTAAATATTTTTGTATGCTTACAAACATTCTTGAACTTTGCACGTCGACAGAACTGAAGTATTTGCAAACAGTTTGAGTCTTGCTTTGAAATGCGTTTGCTAGGTGGGACCAAAAGAACTTAGCCCTGATTTTGCCCTCCCCCTGAAACAAAGTCCCCGGAGAGCTCTAGCTGGACACTACTCTCTGCCAGTTCTTCTCAGAGCTTCTTCCTACTCAGCCAAGTTCTTAGGAGAACTCAATTGGACCACAGTTCCCGCATCCCCAGAATGTCTCCTCACCCCAGAAAGACCACTAGGTCCCTCCCATGTTAAAATCAGAAAGTCTCCAGGAAGTGGTATGTGGTGACCTTCAGCCCGTGTCATTTGTTTGCTTATCTTGGGGACACTGGACCTCCACAGTCTTAGGGTCTGTATCCTGAAAACTGTTGTTTTGTCATTTTGCTGGGCTGGTGTTTCAGGAAAGAGAGTGATTCAGTTTTACTGCTCAGTTAGGTGCTGTCTGGAGGTTCCATGGACTCTACTCATTTTCTTTAAAGTCTTAAAAATGTCTTGGTGTGCACAATAGACTACATCACTGGTTTATTTATAGATAGTAGCTAACAACGCTGAGAAATGGTTCGATGTGAACATCTGTCCTTTTTCTACCATTTCCCCTAGCATTCAAACAAAAGCCTTTTTTGAAGCAAGATCTTTCAATTAAACAAACAAACAAAAAATAAAATGGTACATCCTTCTTCCAGGAGCATGTATATTTGGGAAGAGTCAGTCATTGGCTCTTCAGCTCTTACTCAAACGCTTAAGAAGTAAAGACACACTGAGGTCACCCTGTTATAAGCAACAGAAAGTGCAATAAATAGACTTCAACCATAAAGGAAGTTCATTGTGCTCATAACTGAACAGTCGTGGGGAGAGGGTTCTGGTGTAGCATGAGCAAGACCTCAAGGTGCTCTCTTCTTCCTCTTCCTCTTCCTCCTCCTCTTCCTCTTCCTCTGCCTCTGCCTCTTCTTCCTCTGCCTTCTCTTCCTCCTCTTCCTCTTCCTTCCTCTGCCTCCTCTTCTTCCTTCACTTCCTCCTCCTCCTCCTCTCCCCTTTCCACAACCCATTCCTTGATTGACACCATCCTCAGGCAAGTGCCACCTGCCTTTCTGGACTCTCAGAAAGCTAACAGCAACAGGGCTATATCCACCATTATGATTCAGTAAGATGGCCTTGGGAATTTTCTGCTAAAGAAGCCAAGTGCCACCAGCAGCCCCAGGAAATGCCCCTTCTTGTCTCCTGGTGACTCACTAAATTAAGCTCTGTAGTGGTTGATGTTGACTGTCATCACCTTGACTGCATCTGAAATCAACCTGAGGACCAGCATCAGGGCAGGCCTGTAAAGGCATTCCCAAGAGGAATAACTGAATGGGGAAGACCCTTGTAGCATTGTGGGTATCACCTTCCAGTGGAATCAGATACCGAGTTCTGAATAGGAGATTCTTGTGTGAGTGTCTGTATACCTGTTTGCATTTTGGGTGTACCCCTTACTGTGAGTGTGAACTGGTTGGTGCACGTGGAGATCAAAGGTTGACATTAGCTGTCAATCATTTGACTAATACATGTTTGATCCTGAACCAATCACCAGAGGCAGGGTCTAGACTACTTGCACTAGCTAGGACTCTTCAGCCTTAAGGACTGAGAGACGCCCCAGAGGGGGATTGCAGTGTGCTGGTAGCAGAGGGGGAAGGGATGACAGGTGAAGGGATGACAACCAACGTGCATCCCTTAGGAGCATCTTAGTTAGGAAGACATGAAGAATTCAATGTGAGGAAATATAGAACAGAGGGAACAGGATGAAGTCAGGGGAGAGCTTTCTGAGGACAGTGTGGAATCACCTGCGAAGAAGGTGGTAAAAAGAGATCCAGAGGGCTGGGGACATGGCTCAGTGGTTAAGAGCACTGACTGCTCTTCTAGAGGTCCTGAGTTCAATTCCAAGCAACCACATGGTGGCTTACAACCATCTGTAATGGGATCTGATGCCCTCTTCTGGTGCATCTGAAGAGAGCAATGGTGAATACATTAAAAAAAAAAAAAGCTCTAAAAAAAAAGAGAGAGATCTAGACACCAGAAAATTTAAGAAGATGTGATCCCAGAGAAAGCAGCAGAAAGGAAGGGACATCCCCTGGAAAGCTGACTTGGTAAGAGTGCTTACTGCTCTCTCCAGGGATTGAATTTGGACACCAGTACCCACCTCGGGCAGCTCATAACAGCCTGTAACTCTTACTTGATGGGATTCAATATCCCTTATAGCCTTTATGAGCCTGGGCATCCCACTGACAGGGATCAAGGAGGTCACCTCACTAGTTTCCCCTTTCCTTGACCCCAGAAAGGACCCCAGAAAGGCTCATGTGCTAAAGACTTGGTCCCTAGTTCGTGGTGCTGTTGGGAAGTGCTACCCTCAGCAATAGTTAATCCACAGACGAATTCTTAGCTGGAGGAGGTGACATCTAACTGGTGGAAATAGGTCAGTGAGATGAGCCTCTGAGAGGCATGCCCTGTGTCCAGGCTTGTGCACGCTCCTGCTGACTGCCTGAGCTGAGCAACTTTCTCCTGTCACAGCCTCCTGCCGCGCTGCTTCTGCCTCGCCCTAGCCTAAAGCACTGGGTTGGATGATGGAACCAGACCTCTGACACTTTGAGCCAGAATAAACCTTCCGTTCATTTCCATTCTTTTCCTAAGTATTTCACCACATAATGAAAGGGACACGCACGGCTGGTAAGCTCACATCTCTTACTTGCTTGTAAACCTGGGCCCTGAACACAATGCTGGACAGCTGACATTACTTACAATCCTTATTGACTGACTAACGTCTATTCTTGGGGAAGAATAAGGAATGGTAGCTGACCTTCCCGAGAGGGCCTCTGCAGGCATTCATGCTTCAAAGCTGAATTATTTCTTTTCCCATGTAAGGGGTAAAGCCAGAGAGAGATCAGAAAGTGCAAGCCCAACTCAGCGACTTGACCCTGAAACAAATGAACAATGCCAACATGGTCAAGAAGGACCCAGGGTCAGTCTGTGTTCTCAACTTTACTAATATTAAGAGATCGTTCATATCAAAGAATGTCTTGAACATTTTGTTTTGGTTTTGTTCGTTTGTTTTTCTGAGACATGGTTTCTCTGCGTAGCCCCGGCTGTCCTGGAACTCACTCTGTAGACTAGGCTGGCCTTGAACTCAGAAATCTGCTGGCCTCTGCCTCCCAAGTGCTGGGATTAAAGGAGTGCGCGCCGTCACTCCCGGCTGTCTTGAACATTTTGATTCACCTTCCTTCTTGCCTTTATTAGTACCATTTAAGGGACGATTTTGTTTTTGCCTGAAGTCAGTTTTTAAAACGTCTTTAACGTGTAGTTACGGTGCATCGAAGTGGAGTGAAGTGTGGAACTGCAGTACATGCACATTGCGCACCGATCAATCCTGGCCATGAACATTTCCCCTGCCTCACTCTTTCTTTAGGCCTGGGTCCTTCGCACCCACTTCATAGCCCTTCGTTCAACATGTAATAGGCATGCCGTCTTGTGCACGGCAGTCATGTGCTATGCTGCAGAATGCTAGAAGACACTCATGGCCTGCTGAGCTCTGGTAAGTGCCACCCAGCCCGCCTTATGCCCTTCTCTCTGATCCTTCCTCTCTCGTACAATCGCTATTCCAATTCCAGACAAGTGTGTGTGTGTGTGTGTGTGTGTGTGTGTGTGTGTGTGTGTGTGTGTCCAGGAATAAGAGAACTCGTCATCAAAGGAGCTATAATAGATTTTGTCCAGTATAATAGAAAATGTCCAGTAAGGGATACCGTAGACAGCAGCTAGGTGTTCCGGGAATCCCAACTCTTGGGAGGCTGAGACAGGAGGATAGAGAGTTCAAGGCCAGTCTGTGCTACACAAATCCTGCCTCAAAACAAAGCAAAAGTAACTAAGATCAAATCAAAAATAGAAAGAAGAAGAGGAGGAAGAGGAAGGGGAAGGGGATGAGGACATATAAACTGGCAAAGGCTTGGGAAGTGTCACAGTTCTGGCAAACCATGAGAAAAGACCTGAGTAAGTACTGAGAGAACCCGGAAATTTGTGGATGGCTACATGTCGCAAGAGATCTTTGTCGTGCAACAATCTGACAAGGGTCTAGTATGTCAAGCACTCAGGAATGTTTCCCGTGGTGGAACACAAAGTCTGGGGCTTCCTTTAAAACAACCCAGGAAAAAGGAAGTAGAGAGGAACTCTGAGGGACCCAGGACACTAACTCTGGAGGGACCCGGGACACTAACTCTCGCAGCTGGGTAGTGGAGGTGTGGATGAAGGCAAGGAGGGGGCTCCCTTAGTCTGTGCTCAAAAGTCTCCTCCCCGGAAAGTGTACACAAAACACTGTTACTTTGTGACTATTTTGTGGGACACAGGTGTATTGATCCTAGCTTACTTTCAACTTTATGGAAAGAGTTGTAAACATTCTAGAAGAGAAAGCGCAGCTCACCGAATGGTCCCTCCTGCGAGCATTAAATGAGAATCACATTCATGGGAGCCCCTGGGCCTGCACAGGGGTCACCAGAGTCCCTTTGTCCTGGCACTGCAGGCTTACCAGAAGAGCACAGAGCAGTGCTCTCCAGGACAGCTCAACTTTAGCAGCAGAAAACTTGACCTAGAAGTGCAGCTATGGAAGACTTGCCAAGAGGGCATGCATCTCTGAGCTCCACCTGCAGCGCCGGGCATAACCAGCAAACAGCACCAACAAAGCTTTAACCACAGTGACACAATTCTCTGAGAAGTCTACAGACTTAGGCTTGAAACAACTCAAAAGCCCCAAGAAGGCTCTGCACATTTACCAATGGGAATAGTTGCGACTATCTTGTGTCAACACAGAACTTCAGTTTTCTGGTCATAGAAAAGGACTTAAGGGCTGGAGAGATGGCTCAGCGGTTAAGAGCCCTGACTGCTCTTCCAGAGGTCCTGAGTTCAATTCCCAGCAACCACATGGTGACTCACAACCATCTATAATGGGATCCTATGCCCTCTTCTGGTGTGTCTGAAGACACTGACAATGTTCTCACATATATAAAATAAACCTAAAAGAAAAGGACTTAAAAATTAGAAGTTCATTCAGATTTCATAGCTGTTACAGAGTTTAACAGTTACCTGCAGATACTGTATTCAGAATGTCATGTGTGGTCTCATCTTCCAATTCGTTTATCCCCTATTCATTTATTTAAAAAGCTGGTGAGAAAAAAAAAAGCTGATGAGTACTTATACTGAGATGAATATCATTCAAGGCTCTGGGGACATAGTAATGAGATTCAGATATTAATTGGTCAAATCAATGCATCATTATAAACAAGCCTGAGGATTGTACCCACTCTGGAGATGAGTCTGGAAAGCTGTCTAAGAAGGAAACCTGACAGGTGAGCCACACAGAACAGATGGGAGCAAACCAGGCAAAGGGGGCGGGGCGGGGAGGGGAGGGGAGGGGAGGGGAGGAAAGAGCATCTTAGAAGGAACTGCCTATGTAAACACCTCAGCACTTGAGGAATGTGGCAGAGGCCACTGGGGCTTTCCCCTGAGTACTGTTACCATAGCTACAGCTCCCATCACAGGGCAGCACCTTTTACCTCTGAGCCTTGGGAAGATGCTCTGGGGTCATTCATTCTAAAAAAACCAGCCAAGGCTTTTTCCAGGGTTTAAGCAAGAGAAGGTTGTGCTAGGCTTGGATTTTCATTGCCAGAGACCACCTGAGCTTTCAAAGTGGATCCCGGTTGGCAAAGGCCACCAACAGCCAGTGGTGCCTGGGCTGGAGAGAACCCAATAGAGGAAACCATGTATTAGGTATGAGTGTTTAGGAGGTGGAACCCACAGGATTTATTGATGGACAAGTCCTTGCCACCCAGGACAGAAGAGGCGCCAAGCTCCGGACTTTGAGATGGGCTGGACGTTTCCTACCATCCAGGTTTAAGTTGCCAGGTAAATTTCCTACCTGGCGAACAGCAAAGAAGCAGTTTGCATGGCAGGCCCCGGTTCAGATTTCAGACATGCTGAACTCAACATGCTTTACTGTTTTCCAATAAATTCAATAAGTCTCTACTGATGAATGAATACATTAAGCCAGTCCTGGAGGGGTGTGAAAGCTAATGCCTGAGTTTCTTACATGTTGGGGGTGGTAGATTTTCTAGTGAATACCCTGAAAGCTACACACTCCCGTTCCCACATAAGCTCGGCCTCATATATAGTCCCAGATTGATCCACAGAACCCCCGGGGATATTGAAATTCAGGTGAAGAAGACCTTCTGGCGCCTTTCATCAGAGCGATGAAACCTTCTTTGTTTGGAACTTTATAGCTGTCCTGGACAATGCAGAAGGCAGACAGACACTTTGAGTGCTTTTAGTCACCCTGCTTGCTCCCGTGTATTCTGCTACAACCTAAATCTGAGAAATTAAGGGGCGAGGAGTCTTCCCTTGCTCTTTTATCAAATATCTCAGTGACCAAAGGCTCGGCAAGGT